>JAJOOE010021093.1:0-24647 GCA_036250405.1 Solanum raphanifolium
ATATATCTTCGTCCTAATACACTTATAATTATACAATACAAATATTTCCCTGCCCAGTTTTCTTTTGCCTTTCTCTCTTTCTCGTTTTATACATACACAGATTATACAATTGATCTTTTGTATACAACTGCTTTCTTTTGTATATTTATAGCGAATTATACAACTGCTTTCTTTGTATATGTATAACGAATTATACAACTGTTTTTTTTGTATATGTATAACGAATTATACATATATATGTTTGCTATGGAGAGCAATTATGCAAACCTTGCTATAGCATATAAATATGAATTTTGTGTTTGCTATATGTGGAAGTTGCTCTTTAAATAATAACCTTAAAAAAAGGACATTTACGTAAATCAACCTCTATATCGGCTATTTGTGCAATACATCAATTACGGCCCAATGTTGGTCCAGGCTCATCAATAAAACTGCACCGCCGCCTACGGGCTTTTTGCCGCCTGAATCCATTAACTAAACGGTGTCGTCTTGTTCACATATAAAATCATCAAACAATCCCCAAACTGCAATCGAAACGCGAAATCCCTAAACTGAATCTTCAAGGATCCAAACGATCGATCAGATAAACGAAGCTTTGAAGATCAAAAAATGGTACGTAGATCATGATATGTTTGGTTAATTATGATTAATTCGTGATTTTTCCAGTTTTTGTTCAACATCTAGGGTTTATATCAATGCTTGATTGTTATTTTTTTGATTTTGAGTTGTTATTTGTTGAGAATTATCTATAATTGAATATGATAGAAGGTGTTGTGTGGGAAGATTTTGAATTACACTGTTATGAGTTTACCTTAGGAAGAGTTTTTGAGCTGATTTATGATTAATGGTTCCAGTTTGGGTATTAGTGAACATTAGAAGTTACTCGAGGGTGTGGCATAGTGGTCTATGAAGTCTGTTGAGAACCATGAGTCTAGGTTCTGGTGGGATGTTGGAGGTATCCGTGAAATTAGTTTAGGTGCGCGCAAGGTGGCCTGGACAGCATGGTTGTAAAAAAAATATACTATATCTTAAAAAGTTAAGTTTTTTTTTCATAAAAGTTGCTTTACAGAGCTAATTAAATATAATTTCTTTGCTGGTCATGTTTGATTAGGGTATCTAGTTCTGGCTATGTAAGTTACGCAATGCATAGCTGGCCTCAAAGTCTAGATAAAAGGATGAGGGTTATGGTTTATTAACAGTCGGCATAGGAATAGTTAATTTTAAGGAATCGTCTGCGTTTGTTAAAGGGTCTAATGGAGTTGTATAGATGGGATTCCTGCAACTAGTTTGAGATTGAGATGCGGTTAGTTGCTGCTTCATGGTTGATTTATTTGATCATGGTTTCTATCTTCCAATTGATTACTAATTTAGGCAGTAGTATTTAGTTCATATGTTTCAATATCAAACTCTATGAAGCTGTCTGAAATTGTGATCCCTTCCTTCTACTATATATTCGGTTCATGTAAGGCCTGCATTTGATCCTGTTGAGAACTATTTTATTGCGTCCACTTTTTTTTTTCTAAGATTGTAAAAGGTGTGGGGAAGTTGTACTCTTCTATTTTTTGGTCCTTTTTTGAGAGGTTGAGAAAGCTTATATGTGTAAGGCCTTCCAGTCATTTCTTCCTAGCAGATATGACATGTATCTCTCCGTTTTTTTTCTTGCCCTTCTTACCTTTTTAGTTATCTTTTTCTTTTTTCACCCATCAACATTGTGAAATGCTTTATAATTCACCAGTGAGCTCTGTAATTTTCTTGTATTCGTCTATCTTAGCAGTTGTTGTGTGTTAAATAAGTGTGCGAAAGACTTAACTTTAACTACCTGTATGGTAGGTGCAGTAACACAATTTACAGCGCAACTCTGCCTTAGCACCTATTAAACTTTTGGTTTGAGTTTCCATCGCTTGTTTTTTCCTTTGAACTGTCGAAATTCTGGTGCTAAACTGTTGTTTGTTATTTTTATGTGTTTTGCAGTCTTCACTTGCAGCTGCTAGGGCAGACAACTTTTACTATCCTCCAGAATGGTCTCCCAAGAAGGTAAATAGATATCAACTTTTTTTTTATTCTTACATTTCTGTATCTGGTGGAGTATTGGATTCAAAAAAGAGTTCTAGTTACTAATTCATGTTTCTTTTCAGGGTTCACTGAACAAGTTCCATGGTCAACATGCTCTCCGAGAGAGAGCAAGAAAGATAGACCAGGGCATTTTAATTATAAGGTACTGAACTATGAAATTCTGTATTTTTACTTGTCCATTGGGATGCCGAGGCCAAGCAAACATTTTGAACAGTAACCAATAATCTGGATGAGGAGAAAAACAAAACAGACGTGTATTTTTGGGTTGAAGAATTTTAAGTGATGTTTACCATTGCATTGCATCTGATATCTGTTGCCTTTATTCTCTTTATCCAATTGTATCCCCCACCCCCCAAAAAAAAATAAAAAATAGAAGGGGGGATTTACCATGATGTTAACTTTAACTTCAATGAACATCTCATAAAACCTTCCTTATTTTTCGGGGAAGCGTTCATGTATGTCTTAAAACATTGTAATGCATATTAGTACTTATTTAAATAGAAAGAAAGGAAGAAAGAAAGAGGCTTAGTCGGACTTGCTTCCTTGGGTTTTTAATTGCTTAACCTGGAGTAGAATTTATTAGCATGATTTTATTTTTTAACCGAGTTAAATTAAATATTACGAATCACCTAACGCGTTGGAACTTTAGCTTGAGGCTGTGTCTTGCCTCAATTGACATTGGTAAGCATATGATGATTCGAAATGCATACTTGAAACTGAAAACTTTTGAAAGTACCTGCTTGACAACATTGTTAGTAAACTGAGTTCAGTATCTCGGAAATGATGATGGTAGGTATCTGTGCAGTTACAAAAGAAGGAAAATGAAGTGTCTTGCTCATGCATCATTTTTTTTACTTAGTAGTCTCATGCATTATTTATTTTCTATCTCTGCTGTTATGAGCATCGTTACTCACTACCCGATATCCTTTTGTTATAGGTTTGAGATGCCATTCAATATCTGGTGTGGGGGATGTGAGTCGATGATTGCCAAGGGTGTGAGGTTCAATGCTGAGAAAAAGCAAGTAGGAAATTATTACACCACAAAGGTAAGTTTTTTTCAGGATGCAGTTAATGAAACGGAAAATTCTCACTTGTACGCCAAAATTTGCCAACACAAATGACTCTTTGTTTTTTGTTTGCTAATTGTTATTCCTTGTGTTAGATATGGAGCTTTTCTATGAAATCTGCATGCTGCAAGCATGAGATTGTCATTCAAACAGATCCAAAAAACTGTGCGTATGTTATTATTAGTGGAGCTCAAAAGAAGACTGAAGACTATGACGCTGAAGATGCTGAAACCTTGGTACTCCCAGTAGATGAAGGTAAGTACTATAGTTGTATTGAAGAATTATTTGGTGCATTTCTAGATGAATTCATATTGCTATTACACTTAGAGAAGTTAATTGTATTTACAGATGCATAGAAGTCTCTCTGCAGTTTACCATACAGTATTTATCGTACTGAACTGTAATTATTAGGAGGATTACACTTTGTTCATAACTGATCTACTTTTCTATCCAGATAAAAGTAAGTTGGTGGATCCTTTTTATCGCCTTGAGCACCAGGAGGAGGACTTGAAGAAGAAGAAAAAAGCTGAGCCTTTACTTGTTCGTCTTCAGCGAGTATCTGATACTAGACATTCAGATGATTATGCGATGAACAAGGCTCTTCGAGCCACACTCAGGGTATGTATTTTTATTTACTGCTGGTTTTGTGCACTCTCTCCTTCATTCCCGACACTTTCCTCATCAACCTCTGGCATGTACACAGGGTCAAAAGAAAAGAGTTGCCGAAGAAGAGGCTGCTGCTAAGAAAATAGGACTTGGTATTAGGTTACTACCACCTTCTACAGAGGATGCTGCAACTGCTGCAACTGTTAAATTTGCTCATAAGTTCGATAAGAACAGAAGAGATAAACGAGCCATCATTTACTCTGGTTCAATCTTTGGATCGTCTGGCTCTTCTAAGCATTCAGAGCTGGAATCTAAGAGGAGAAAAATCAACGCTTCTGCTGCATCAAAGCTGTTGGTCGGAGGATTTAAGCCCTCGTCATGGTCTGAAGCTACTGTTCCATCGAAGAAACAAAGGAGAATTTAACAATATGATCCATTCCTGCCGATAGATTTGTTAACCTACCAGTCGAAAATTGAGTTGGAAACTTGTTGACTCCCTACATATTAATCGTTCGGGTGGGCAGTTGAATTTACTTGTACAGATTTTATGTTTTTCGAGTGATTTTTGTTCCGGTTTTCAACTGTGTTTGTATTATCTTTGAATAAAAGAGTTTATATCCATCACAGCAAAGTTAGAACAGTACAAAGTGTATGTTGATTGAAAGAAATGTACTCGTTTAGGTAAGTGCCAGATAAATTGTGTAGCTGTGGAAGATGCAAGAAGTTACTTTCTTCCTATGTAGCTCGGACTCTTCAGTGGACACGATGTGGGTGTAGTAGGATACATACCTTTTGAATCCGACTTCTAAATCTACACTCATATTAAATCTACACTCATATCAGACACTCTCATCCGAGTTCGAACAACTTAGCTTTCTACCCAATTCTACTCATCTCTACAACTCTAAAAAAAATCTCGTGTTGATTGTGTATTAACCTATTACTTCTTACTATTACCCTATACTAAATTCCAAAATTTAACCTAAAAAGTCTAAGCCACCTGACACTTCAAATTGACCACGCAACCGTTAAATCTTTTACAAAATATAATGTGTATAGAATGTTTGCATGCTTTTATTTAAAGACGTAATTGTTTATTTATCAGATTAGTTTCAATATCATCAACTAAATTATTTTAAAATATGGTATTTGAAGGGAAAAAAAAGATATTTAAAAGTTGAAGTTCGTGTTTGAAATATGCAAAAGTAAAAATGTATGAGTGGAAAGAAAATTCACTTCAAAGCTTGTCAAAATTCATCTTCAGGAAAAAAAAATATTCGAAAAGTTGTTCAATTATTTTTTTTCTCAAAAAAGGAAGAAAAGAAATCATGTGCATGGAGTAGATAATTATCTGGCCCCATCAATAATAATGTTCCTCAATTCTGACAGTGTCACTAGGGTAAAGATAAAAATAGAAAGTTACTTTCCTTTAAAAAAAAAGACACATTTAGAACCAATAAGTGACACTATTCATCTGAGTCGTGGTAGAGGTGTAAGTACTTTGTTATTTTAATCAGAGGTTTGAGGTTTGAGTCATATAGCGTAACAAAGTTATTTTTGTTAAGAAGCACTTTACCCCGTGTATGACTTGAATCTAAATTTAGTCAGACTCCAATATAAAAACTAAACACAAGATGGGATCGGAAACCAAGAAAAAAAACACAAAGAATCAATATGTGATTCAACCATTAAGAGTCATGGTGAAGTAGTAAATAAGTTTTCATCCTTAATCGAAACTCTCAGATTCGAGTTCTCTTAGAGTAATGGAATTGCTTTTTTAAAGAGCACTTTACCTTCTAACGTGAAATTACTTTATACGAATTTGAATGTAGTCGGATCCGCGGGTTACTTAAAAGAACATGAAGAATCAATACGTGACACAATATTATGGAACTTAAGGAGTATTCTATATTAAAACACACACAAAAACAGACTTTTGTCTCTCCAACTGAAGTAACAACCTTTGACATAACATGTTGCATCTATCAATGTTCTGCTTCTGATTTCTTCCAAAAATCAATTTTAAGAATAGGATAGTGCTTTTTCTAGCAGAACCCAATTTGGTGAAAAAGGCAATAAATGCTTAATAATTCTATCAAATGTACACTGACAGTATAAAGATTTTTTACACATCGATATATATATAAAGGGATCATCTATAAATAACTTATGGTAGTTGGTTAGTTATCATTTTTACCGTTAGAATCGGTACGGAATTTAAGAAAGAAATAATTTCATTTAAAATATTTTGTTTTAGAACATGTCATATATAGAAGTGAGCATTTCTTTTTGGAGTGTGCTAATTAAAAATGAAAATATATCACATTAAATTAAAGGTAACTAGTTTACCAATTATAATGCTTATAATCAAGAGTTTTATCCTTAATTATTTTATAAGTGATCTAATTGTATGCTATTTTTTTTTTAATACTATATATCAAAGCATAAATTATTGGTATCACTTTTTTCTTGTTATATACTACTACTGATCTGAGTCCAAAGTGTCAGAATAGTGAAAAAATTATTGAAGAAAAGAGGCACAAATTTTTATGAAGTTGAATTAAAATGAAAGTGAAATTAATGGTAGGTAAAGTTTGAAAGAGATATTTCTTTTCGTGGTCCAT
Source organism: Solanum raphanifolium (assembly GCA_036250405.1). NCBI lineage: Eukaryota > Viridiplantae > Streptophyta > Magnoliopsida > Solanales > Solanaceae > Solanum > Solanum raphanifolium. The sequence goes on from JAJOOE010021093.1 coordinate 6,371, forward strand.
ACAAATGGTTTCCGTCTATTATAAAAGATGTGACGTTTTTTATGTGGTTAATTTAACTATTAAAATATTTTATCGTGTATTCAGGTGCTCAATTATATTAAAACAAGTCGCAGTTTGTTTCAAATAGAATATTTTACTGACAAATTTAAGGAGTTAATTATTGATGTATTAAACCTAAAATAACGTGTGTGTATATTCTAGTCATAGTAAATGTGATATCGATAAAACAGAATCCAATTATTTGCCATTGTGCAAAATTTCAAATATTACCTATTGAATCAATTGTTGATATAATTAGGTGACATGTTGGTTTGGTTCATTGTAATGTCTATGACAGAAGGCGGATCGATGAGAGTGAATCACAAAGAATAATTGACAGACTTTTCTAGGTTAGTACACATTTTTAGATTGTTAATATATAGTATATATAGCTTAAGAAATAAATTTATGAGATTTGTTGAGTCAAAGCTAATAATACGTAACATGATATTTGAATGTGAAAGTCATGGAGAAATAACTTAAATGACATATCTTTGACTCTATTTAATGAATTTATTGAGTTGGTTACCCCATGAATTTACTATAGTCAACCCAAAAGATTGACTTGTAATATGTAAATTCTTTTTATTCTTTTCTATAGTACAATTTTTAAAAAATATTGCAACAAATGTAATTAGCTCCATGAAATACTGTTGTCTTTTTTCTTTGTTGTACATGACTGCCAATAATTTAGTACTATTGAGGAACTTTAGCACACACTCAAGTTTATACCGGAGATCTCGAATCTGATTCCTGGATATAAAGTTGTGTTTATTAGGAAACATTCTTTATCTTTAATAAAAACTTTTCGATTCAAACTCAAATTTAATCGGATCCTTTATATCGAGGTGGGAAAGAAAAAAAATTCACATTGCGGATACTAAGGCAAAATCTATGTAGTAACCATTAGGGATGGCAAATGAGTTAATAACTTTGATGGTCACTCAACTATCATCTATTTTCACAGAAAGTCACTCAACTTTCATTTTCAACTCAAAAGTCACTCAACTATGACTTCTTTGCATAGAAAGTCACTATTTAATTATTTTTTTCACTAAAATTTGCTAACATGAAATTTTTATTTTTAACCAAAATTTTAAAAACCAAATACATATCCATTTAAACCATTTAATGATCCGCCCCATTTAACCGGACCCACTAAAAATATGATATTGAATTTTTTAATTTACCATTAGTTTCCCCAAATCATTCTCTCTTGTCTTCTTCTTTCTCCTAAGCATCTTCTTTATTTAATTTCTCAATTTCAATATCTCTATTAAGTAGGAATTTATAATGGATTCCTCCTTTCCTTTTATCTAGATTTAGAAATTATCTTCCATTATAGTCTCTGGGTTGATAATTGATTGACCATCAAAGTTATTAACTCATTACTGGCAAATGGTGCGAGGAGGGGTGATTGATTGCAAGGCAAATCCACATAAACTCGTGAAGATTTCAACCTATCAAGAAAGTTTACTTACAATCCGCCCCGCCTTTCCTAAAAAATATTTCAAACCCACCCCTACCCCGACTCCGTTTGCATCCCTAGTAACTATTTGATTTTTGTGCTCTCCAATAATATTATTGGGTATGAATACTTCAAAAACTATGCATTTTTGGAAGATTTAACATAAAATTCAAACAGTTTAAATTATTCAGAGGTATAATAACTAGAATAGCAGAAAATGAGAATAATTTAGACAGAATAGAATAAGATGGAAATTGGATTCGACTATTTTTCCTCTATATTTCCTCATTTAATGCACCATTAATTATTTGCAATTTATTGCTTTTGACTGCTAAAATTTTATGTACAAATCGGAAAGTTGCATCTGTGGTTGGTATTTAAAATTCAAATTAAGTTATATACATTGACAGATAATTAATATAATATTTTTACGTATCAGGTTACTTTTCACCTATAATAACAAATATAACTGTTTATAACAAATTGATATGACGAATAATTTGTTATACATATTAAATTATATTGATAGCGTAAAAACTAACAAATGAATATTGTCTGCAAATTAATGTTTCATTCAATTGTATGTACTGATATTTATTATTTTGAACGTGACTTTTCTTTTACTTTGACTATATTATATAACGACTATGAATTTGAGGATACAAAAACAAAAGTCAATGTTAAATAATGTGGGGCATCTGACACTTGCAATAAATATACCACAAGGAAATTAATGTCTCTTAAATTTATAGGTAGAAAAAAAATTTCATTTGACTTGTTGAAATAATATAAGTCATGCATAAAAAAACACTTTTTGTTTCAATTAATTCTATTTATTATTAAGAGTTAATTAAGTAATTATTATTAAGAGTTAATTAAGTAATTAAGAAGTGATTATGAAATAATAAGCCATGTATAAAAAACACTTTTTTTTTGTTGAGATAGCTTAGTGTTAGTTTGGAAAAATTAAAGATCAAACACAAATTGAATTATTGAAGCATCGCTTCGTGCTATACCTGGATATTTCCATTGTACTATATGAAGGGATATTTCTGAAGTAATGGTAAAATATTGAGAAAAGTTGTAGATATTTTAATTATGTTGTGAGAAAAAAGAAATCCAACATGTTATCTTTTTAAGTGTCGTTCATACATAAAAAAAAATCCATAACTTAATTTAGCTTTTGAATACTGATCATATCTCATGACCTAATCTCGATGTAAGAATGGAAGATAAGTGAATATAAGTGACTTTTTTTTAAATTATAGATAATTTTTTGATAAAAAGTGTTCAAGATCGCATTTTATCATACATGTGGCTATGCCATAGATTCTAAATCTAGATAGAAGATGAGGGTTGCATTAAGTTGACAACTAATATAATTATAGTGTATCATTGATGAATCTTCTAAATAATAAAAATTGCCTTAAACATATAAAATGGAATATTCATATGATTGAGCACAACTAGTTTAAAGTATACAATAATTTTCTGCAGCTCAGTTATAATATCCTCTTCTGACAAAATTCAAAAATATAAAAACAAAAATAACTACCACAATATTAAATAATAACAATACCTCCAACTTCGAGAACTGTGCTTGACCTTAAAACTGTTACAACACTATTTTTTGTATAAAAATTTGACTAACTACTTAATATTATATATGGATTCTGAAAGTAATTCTAAGAAGCATGTACAACTCTATAGTATAAGGTTGCTCAAGATCTTCAAAAATGTCGCGATTAATTGGTGTGTGATATGTGTCAATCAGATCTTTTAAAAGAAGTGCATTTCAGAAAGATCTTACTTGAGCACCACAATATTTTTGAAGAGTTTAAGCAATTACATAGTAGTTACTAATAACTATATATCTTATATACCTAAATCTCAAATAAACAAAAAGCAACTAGTAGTACAAACATCAAAATTTTATTAGTTCTCAACCTTTCTACAATCAAGTAGCAAAGTTCAAAAATACCAAACTTTGCCATATTCCATAAATCAACAACCAAAAATAAATAAATAGAAGTCTTAATGTCCTTATGGTCCGGCCCTTCTCCAAATCTCGCGCTTAGCTAAAGCTTAGTGCATCGAGTTATCCTTTTTAGTCTTAACTCCTGCAGATGAAATGATTTTCTTGGTCCAAAATCTAAAATTGATGAAACCTTGAATTGTCCAAATAAATTGAGCTAGGGTTATTACCTGAAAATGGGATTTGAACCTCATTTGTCATTGAACAATTTTCAAGAATCTCCATATTGAAGCAATTGTCAGAAATATTTTTGTCTCCTTTGATTACTCCATTGTTGTCATAATCAAATATAGAAGTAATAGAGGAATAACTTGCTCCACCTAAGTACCTTTCCATGATCCCAACATTAGCAAATTGATGTTCAAGAGATTTTGAATTTGAACCTAATTTATGATCAATAGTACTACTTATAGGGTTTGTTTCATCCAATTCTTGATTACACTTTTTGTTGTGACCTAATTTGATCATCATTTTCTCCCTTGTCTTTTCTCTTATTGGCTTGTCACTTGAACCAATTTTTCTCAATTTTCTATGATCATCATCATCATCATTGTTTTGATCACTACTATTATTCTCTTGTGGGATGTTTCTTGAGAGCTCTTTGATGGCATTCTTGGACTTGGAAAACAACCATTCTATGGTATTACTTGCTTTATCAAACCCTAACATGTCTTGGAGATCGAAGAACTTACGTGCTATTTGAAGGGATAATCTCATCCTTCGATCTCTCACACCCTGAGCTGTGCAAATCTTGCTATGTCTATCCTTTTTTCCTGTTCTCCTTCGTGGTTTTGCACTTTGTTTTCTCTTCTTTGATGATGGTGATGATAATATGGCTGGATTTGAACTCTGATCTTCCATGATTTTCATGTTGAGTAGTGTAGATCTTGAATTGTCAACACTATGATAATTATCTTTGATGGTGTTGTCTTGATTAATGTCATGGTTATCACTAACCTCTTGCTTTTGATGATGCTTTTGAGAAAATATTTGGCTTAGTGGGAGTTCATGGTCATCAAGAAATGGAGATGGGAAGAAGTTATTCAAGAAAAATGGATGATCTTCATCTTCTACTACTTTTGAAGGTGAATTAGGGTTTTGATCATGTGTATTATAAGATTGTTTAAGCAATTCTTGTGAGGTGAAGGAAAAAGGGTCATGGATGATGTTGCTTTTAGGAAACATAAATAGGGTTTTGTAAGAATAAAAAAGACAAATCTCCAAAAGTTAGCCAATCAAACTAGGGTTTTGGTTATTATAAATCTTTCAAAGATAATAGATATCAAGAACCTTAGGTGTTATGTTGCTTTATTCCATAAAAAACATATCTTTGATGAGAGGAATAAAGAAAAGGAAAAGATGAAGCTTTGGGAGTGGGTATACTAGGGTAGAGACTAGGGCTTGACTAATACATTTGAATGAAGAAGGAGGAGGAAAAGAAGAAACTATATGATGGTGGAATCCTAGAATAGGAAATATTATTGCCAGTAAAAAAAAAATAGTACCCCTATTTATATTTAAAAATTGTGTCAAGAAATTAAATTTGCATCTAACTTGTATATATGGATAATGTAAATAATTTTGTACGTACGTATACATACTTGAGCGAATGCAGAAAGTGATCATGTATGAATTTAGATAAATTAAATACTTTTGACTCGATACTGTATATGTGTTAAAAACTTAGTAAATAAGTATAAATAATTGAATATTTCGAACTCAATAAATCAAATAAGGCATGGTAAAATATCTCAAACTAGAACTCGTGAAATTCAAATCTTATCTTATTTTCAAATTACCAATTTACTTTTACAAACATTTATTTGTGATTATCATTTAGATGACTCGATAGTAAAAAACATTTCACAATTCAGCATTAAAAAAAAGATTAGAATGTGAGTATGTGACACTGCGACGTGGCAGAAGGTGAGAGATGGATAGTAACTGGACCTAGTTTATAGGTCATGTCATGGGGGTGACTAAAGGGAGCAAGAAAGATACATTGATATTTTTTTCTTTGTGGGGCTTTGGTAGAGGTTTAATTTTAAAAAATTAAAAAATATTTTCAACGTTTCAATTTGTTTATCTTGTTTTGAATTGATACAAAGTTTAAGAGAACAGAAAAGGTTTACAAATTTGATTGTCTTAAACCAAAAAATATGTCAACTATATTAAAATGTAATTTAATCTTATTATCTTAAACGTGATATCTGAAAAGTTGAAATTATAGAGAAGAAAAGTATATAAAAAAAAAAGTTAGATATTGCCCAAACCTATTGGTAGCTATGAAAGCTAAAAAGGAGGACCAATTATTTCAAGCAACATCAAACTTTGTTTTGCTTTATAGCACATATGCAACTTTGAAAGTCATACACCTTTGACTGGCTGTCTATTAATATGTCACTTTCCCAAATATTACATTTTATTTGTTTCTTATGGACATGCAATGTAACTAACACATTAATCCACAACCACAAGGAATGACAATGCAACAAGTAAATAATTTTCTAAAATCAAACTTGTTATGTTTGATATAAAAAGTTTTGAAAAAATTTCAAGTTAAGGTTGTAATGGCTTCTCTTATATAAGTACTTGTACATTTGGTTGTAATGGATTATTAGGGTTGGATATGCAATGCTAATTATGTCCAAGTATGGAAGGGGTTTGAGTATATTAGTGTAATTGGTAAAGTTGTTGTTATGTGATTAGGAGGTCACAAATTCGAACGATGAAAATTGTCACTGGTTAAAATGCAGGATAATATTACGTATAATGGGCCCTTATGGTCTGACTGTTTCCTCCACATATTATAGCAGAGACTTTAGTGCACATGCTATTAATTAATCTTTTGGTTAGATTCAAGTGGGGAGATAGTTTGGATATATACATGGGAGTCATAGTCAAACATGGTATATGCTTATTGGATATAAGTAAGAAATCATATGATATCGATCTCGTACAATCATGATAGTAAGTATTTGATCCTAAGTCATGTTATAGATAAAGAAGATAGGTTCAATTACTAGGAACATGTTACATGTTCCATCAAATGAGCAAATAACAACAACAATAGTATCTGAAAATGAATTCAATATATGTACTAATAGCATTTACTATAATTTTTATGCTATCTTAATTTTAAGGGGAAGTAATTACATGTTTAGCTAGTTGATCAAAATAATTACATCTGAAGTCAAATATACAAAAAATATATACACTATTTTGTATTAAGAAATATATATTCTATGTATATCATACAATATAGTACAATTTTCTCATATTTTTTAACCAGCTAAAATAGGAAATGTGTCATTTTTCCAATTATAATCATGTTTTATCTTCTTAAATATTTGTAATAGTATAACATTTTATTTACACCTAGCCTTACTATATAAATGAGATTGATGATAAATTTGGGGTTTTAATTTTAGTGTAAAAAATAAGATAACATTTCTTAGAAATTTATTGGTCATTATTGAATTGCCTCATTGTATTTTATTTTATTATATATATTCAGAAACAATAAATAATGTTTGTGACAGTTAGACTGAAGAATTTGTCCTGATATATAAGAATTCGTTTTCTCCTTGTCAAACTTTATTAAATATTGAACTTAAATATTTTTAATGTGTAGGACCCAAAAATATATGGAATTTATATACTTTTTAATGTGTAGGACCTAAAAAGTATGTAGTATATCAATTACTTCTCAAGAAAGTATATGATACACGTTTGACTTGATTTGTGTGTAGTACAATGAATGTATTCTTGTGTCGACATAATTTAATTTTAACTTTTTTTCTTTCTTTATATTGAGTCCGTCTCAAATTATCTGTTTTTCTTTTTTACACATGTCCTTTAAAAAAAAAATTAATTAGGAGGATTTTTTTACCATTTTATCTTAATTTATGCTTAAGAGTATATATTTTTCTTTATTAAACATTTACTCTAATGAGGTCATGATGGTAGTGTTCATGAATAATCTAATTAAGGGTGAAATTGGGAAAATTAATTAATTGTATTATAAACTTATAAAATAATAAATAATTTGAGATAACAATTTTTACAAATCACGATAAATAATTTGTGGGAGAGGAGTACCATCTATATCTTATATCATTGTTGAAAACAATTATTTTTAATTTTTAGACAAACGTAATAAAACTTAATTTCTAGGAAGGTGTATATGTCTATGAATTCAAGATACTTATTAAGCTTGTAATCTGCCTCTAATAAGTATATTATCAAAAACTTTTCTTTATCGGATTAGGAGTAACGGTAAAATTATAATTTCCGTATGGCTTATGAGTCACGAGTTTGAAGTATAGAATCAATAATTGTTGACGCTTCATAAGTTAGAGCAATTAGTTGCATGAATTATATCCAATTCTTTCTTGAATCACGTGAATACAGAATACTTCATCGCATCGAATCGTTCTTTTATGACAAATATACTATTGGAAGTTTTCTTCTTTTTCATAATTTTGTGGCAAATTTGAACGTGGGATTAACAATTATTATTATGTGATTTGATTTAATATAAAAATATTTTTCCAAAAATTATATGGGACCTAAGAATCTCCCTAATTGGTAAAGAATTTTGCAGAGACAAAAAATGTTTGTTTGATAGTTAAGAGACATTGATGCTTATTAAATGAAAAAAAATAAATAGAAGGGACCACATGAAAATATTATTAATTTTTTTAATATAAGTTGTTTATAACCACATATTATTATATATTATATATTTTTCTCTGCTCTTCAATGCAGCAATAATACTCTTTTAATCTGGACCGACCATAAAGTTTCTTTAACCATACTGTTCAAATTATACCCACGGAAATAAATCATCAATTACTAAAAAAAAATTGGGTAGAAAATGGTTGGAAAAATTAAAGAAAAAATATATTTATCGCAATAGATAAATATAATATAAATAAATAAGATATATTACTTTAACGACAAATAAACATATTGTTCAATTCGTTCAAGGTACTAAAAACGATGAAGGTGTAATTTATCTATAGTCTACGTTGTAAAGATAGGTGTAAGGTCAGCGTATATTCTGTTATTTTTAAACGCTATTCTTGAGATTATACTTGATTTGTTATCGTTGTTGTGATAAAGTGTATGTTGTAAATGACACGAGAAATGAACGTACTCTCATATAATAGAGTAGATTTTAGAAACCTAACGTGTATAAGTTAAACTCTTACAAGTACTATCACAAATCAACGAAAAATCCTTGGTTGGAATTGCTTTCCCTAGAATGGGGCTCTATGCGGTATAAATTCGAAATAGTCAGGCTTTAATACAGATACTCGATACCGAGTGGAAAATAAAAAAAAAAATCACAAATCGATACTTTGATCCAATAAGAATCAAATTGGTAGTCCACTAAGGTCATTTTGTTATGGCCCATAATAGCAAAGATGGGTTGCAAATGATAAGCAGGCTCATAATCATGAAGGCCCATCATGGCCCAGTACATTACAAGCCCACGTAGGCTATTTCAGATTATTTGAGGCCCAAAATTAACTTTGTTTAGAATTGATCACAAGTCCATTTTGAATGTCCATTTACCGTTAAATAGCAAAAAATTGCACAAATATAACACGGTCGGGGAATGCTTTTATGTGGTGCTAACGATTTAATAATTAGTATAAATTATAGGAACCACATATTATAAGTACTAAATAACATCCTATCCCTTCTAGTTTTCTATTTACCAAAAATCCCTTAAAAATAATGTTTGCGGGATACATAGCGTTGTGCACGGGATACATTAGGTTTGATACATTCCACATAGCGGGATACATAGCGTTGTGCACGGGATATATGCGGGATACATAGCATTGTGCAAGGGATACATAGTGTTTGATACATTCCACATAGCGGAATACATAGCGTTGTGCACGGGATACATGCGGGATACATAGGTAATTAAGGGATTTTGGAAATTTTTGAAATAAGTAGGGATAAATGGATATTAAGGTAAGTAAAAGAGTGTACTTAAGTAATTTGTCCTAATAACTATATGTGTAGTTTGAGAATTTTTCAGTTTATGTTCCTGCATATTATCTAGATATACCAAGAAAGATATACCATCTAATGAGGTTACTATAAAATATTTATTAATGCCTGGGGAAACAAAAGTGGAGAATACTAACGATGCCGTCCATTTTTATTTCATGAAAGTATCCTATAGAGAAAAAGGTTGTAGGTGATGGCGCGTTCTGCTTCTTATCTAGTGAGGGTACTTTACCCTTGACTCTTGCTTGCCTTGTTAAATTTAAAGTTTTGCTTTGCCTATGAGGTAAGCGAAGACAAATATTCAAAACTATCTACTACTTAGCAATCGAGACATAATTTATTGTGAAATTACCATGTGATTAATATGAATATTTTATCAGAAAACTTAGTTAAAGTTTAAGTTAGGTAAAAATTATTAGAAATTCATGATTTCATTCACTCCTCTTGTGTTTATTTAGGTGTAAATTTTATCATTAAATATTGCCTAATTCATGTTTCATGTGAAACATAAGATGTCAATTACATGAATTTGGCAAAATCAAATCATCTCAAAGAATGAATAGATATATACTTTCACATATTAAACAAAAAATGATGTTGCTTCAATTATAATTATTAAAAAACTCTGTGACCATTAAATGATAGGAATAGACTTATCAGAATTTAATAATAAATAAGGAGACATGAATTTAATTCCATAAAATTTAAAGATCAAGTAATCAATGTTCCATCCATTTACCTACTTTATGTTACTTAAATTTTTCTCTATTAAGAATAGTCTTTATATATTTGCATGACCAAAATAAACCCAATTTGTCGGTACATTTTTTGTATCAAATTATCTATAGTGTTTTTTAAAAATAATTGTCTAGAGTTGATGTTATTATTGTTCGAAGATTGATAATGTAGTTAAAAAATCTCTTTTAATTAATTAGGAACGTGTAAAAATGATTACAACAGATCATTTGAGACGAAGGAGTATTATTTCCTACATCTTCATAGCTAGATTTTCCTCACTAATAATTAGATCAATTTCATGGGGCCATTGAATAAAAATATTAATTTATAGAATGACCATGCAGTTGATTGTTAGATCATGTCATAAAATTGGATCAATAGTTTCATGAATAAATATTATTCCATGAACATAATTTATGTGGCCAAAAAGATGAGATCATGAAAAGTTGAGCCCACAGAAAAGTTCAAATTATAAAATTTGAAATATTTAATTTTAAAAATCAGAAAAGGTCAACAATTCACCAATCATTTGCCACTACAAACAAGATTAATATCAGCAGTTGGCCATGTGAATTTTCTCATGCATTATAACTACGATATTGTTGAGTTTGTTGGAAAATTCAGGTTATAATAAATTTAGTTTCTTAAATATAATTTTTTTAATTATTTGAATGTATTGATCTACTTATTTTGTTTGTTTTGTATAATATATTGATGAGATGAACTTAAATGAAGAAATATAAGGATGCATATATCGACTCATTTTATTGGAAATTGAAATATAGTTCTTGTTATTGTTCTATACTGACAGGTAAATCTATTTAGAAAAACGTTGATTTGTAATGCACAATAACTGATAGGTAAATTATTATATACAAGTTATGCAAATCAGATTGTCATGATACTTAGACTTTTCTATAACAATCACCCTTTATATACCTTTTTATATATAATAACACTTATTATAACAATCAATTTTTATGTTATGAATCTAGACAAATAACGTCGTTATAAAATGATTTGACTATATATAACTTAAATCTTTGTGCATGTGCTAACTTGCCTCCCCAATCACATGTTCATGTAAATAGTTAGCTAAAATAGACATATAAAGTACTATTATTGTCCTTTTCTTTTTAGGTATAAGACTCATAATTAATGCCAATTAGTGTGTATTTTAATTAATTCATGTATACCAAAATCCCAAAATCACTCGTCTTTGTTCAACGTGATTGCTTACAAATAAGTGGGTCCAAAATTAACTTTATATTTCCAAAATTAGGTTTAGATCTTTGAAGGAGAAAATAACTTGTGTATAGGTATTATTTTTTTGCTTGACAAGTCCTTTGAATCATAATATCAGTCGATTATTAATTGTTATTAAAATTTTATTTTTATTTTTATTTTATTTCCACACTTTATCGTAATGATTGAGTTTCAGGCTGACGTGTCTTGGTGGGATAAGACGAGTGTTATCATATTCATTTTCGGATCATAACATTTACATATATGAATATTTGATATTTCATACTATCTAGAGGTAGGAAAACTAATGAGATCATGAATTAGTATAAGGGATGTCAAATAAATGAATTAGATTGAATTTGAACAGATTAAACTAAGTTTACTTAATAAAGGGTTGTAAAGGTTATTTGGATTAAGAAATGTTGGATCACTATTGGTTAAACAATGAGCCATAAGGCACATATATTTGTGTATCAAAAAATCTTAGTAGTGAACACACTCAATAGAGACAACAAGAAATATTTGATATACACGTATAACATATTTACAACATATATTTTTAGGTGTTAATTTTAATTTCGCATACACTTTACATATTCTTCATATGCAGTGAAGTTACTTTGCAGTTTGAAACACATATATTAATCCAATTAGTCATAATACATATGATACAATTAACCTCTTCACTCGTTCATATACATTCAAATGCTGCTTTAAAAACACATAACACATATAGTTAAATCAGATACTATATTAGAAAAAGGACAAATATACCCTTAAACTATCGTAAATGGTATGCAGATACCCTCCGTCATACTTTTGGGACATTGGTGCCCCTGCCGCCCAAAAACTAGAGCACATATGCCCTTCACTCTAACGGAAGACTGCATTCTCGAACGAACCGCACTCCTTCGTATACGTCAGGAGTCCATTGATGAGAAGGGGGTCTGGGGAAAGCTTGAACCCAATTCCTACGGTAATGAATATGAGCGCAATTGAAATTCCTGGGGAGTTATACATTTGTGTATTGATAAGACCGTTTACTATTTCTTGAAGCTCAATAGGGACACGTGACGCAGTCTTATCCGTCGATCTAATATTAAATAAATGTCGCGTCGGTGAATAAGATTATGACACGTGTATGTCCGTTAGTATAAAGGGTATATATGCTCTAATTTTTGGACGGCAGGGGCACCAATGTCCCAAAAGTATGACAGAGGGTATTTGCATACCATTTACGATAGTTCGGAGATATATTTGTCATTTTTCCCTTAAATATTTTCAAGTAGGATTAGATATTGCATACGCATGTCATGATGGTATTTGATTCATAAGTCAAACAAAATGAAAAGAGATAAAATCAAGCCGATTATTCAAATGTCTTTTTTCTGTATAATATAATGGGTGTAATAAATCAACTATCACTTTAAATACTTATCTTGTAATATCCATGTGTATGCCTCTGTTTGGCCCATTGGATTTATTAATTCAAGGAGCACATGTAAACGTATTTGTATATTTAAAAGAAATTATTTTTCCTTCACACATGATTTGGCCATGAAATAAGGGAGAATTTGAGCTTTTAGCAATATCTAACTGATTATATTTAATATTTATTTAATTGAAATATGTGATGTGAATCATCACAAAATCAATAAATTAGTAATACATTACATTTTAATTACTTATGTATTATGTTAAGCAGCATCGTTACTTCATATATGAGAGTAATATAATTTTAAACATAATCTAAATATAACATATTTTATATATAAATGGAGGTTAAAAACTTAAAATGCACTTGGTTATATAATACAATGATCAAAATTAAAATTGACAATTCATGAAATAATGATATATAACATGCATGAGGCCAAATGTAGCACTAAGTATCCACTTTAAATTATTTGTTAGAGTATTATATTATATTATTAGTTAATAAATACCAAAAACAATTTGACTTTTGAAATTGAGTAGTTGTGATTGAGTGCATAATTAGTGCAGTAGAACATGAGAATGCGTCTCCTAGATAATGCAAATCAAGAAAGATATGGCTAAAGAATTATGAAAACAATTTTACATTATTTATATTAATAAAGTAGTAGTTAAGAAAATACCAAAACCATTTGACTTTTGAAATAGAGCAACTATCATTGAGGGCATAATTATTTTGAGACGGATCTTCAGTATAATCTAGAAGTTTACGTGATCATATTCTATAAATATTTAAAAATTTATCAAATTTCTATAAATATTTGATCTCTAATTCAATTATTATTGTGTATTAACTTTATCATCTCCTTGATTATACAAAATAAGGGGAGATATGGGAAAGGAGTTGGAAAAAATAGATAAAGAAATGTAACGTGAATGAGTGAACAAATTAAATGTCCAATTAATCAATGACTTTAGACTAAAGTATAAAATTATAAGATAAGTTCATGTCATATTCACTCATACACAACTCTTACATTAAACTAAATTATAAAATGAAATCTTGTAATCCAAGTTTATAAATTTGAATCAACACTCATTATGATGTGTTACACAACGGTGATTATATTAATATTTTCTTTGTTATTATTCAACTTAATTATTTATATATATATATATATATATATATACATTTATATAAATATATAGTATATATATTATTATAACAACATACAAATATTTACAAGTGAGGTCTAAGAAAAATAAAATGTACGTGAATCTCATTCCTGCGTAAGAAGATAGAAAAATTATTTACAAAAAGACCCTTAACTAATAAAGTATCATAACATATCAAAACAATATAAAAGAAATTACAAAAATATAGAGGGCATAGAATTATATTAAATATATTGTTGTTATTATAATTTTTTTGGAGTTAAAACACAGTTAAAATGAAACGAAGAACCTTTAGAGGGAGTAGTTTGAATGAATTCACTTTTACTTGACACATTTATACTTAGCAGACCATTGACTATTTTATATTTTCTTGATACGTTAAAAGTGATAAGTAAAAATAATTGATATGACTATCGACTACTTTACCTTTTCAAAAATATGTTAAAAATAATAAGTAAATAAACAAACAATAATAATTCTCTCTTAATTATTTTGGAAATTGAAAGTGTAATAATATGAAACCTAACACACTACAAACGTCAGAGAAGATATAGCCATGAAATGCGGGGAGTGACAGCTGGGTAAGAGGGCAGACAAATAGTAGGGACATTTGTTTTACATGTCATCTTAGTCGTGTGTAAAGTTGCGGAGTCAGAATTTTCATCAAGAAAAATCATAGTATAAATACTAAATACATAAAAATTCAGTATCTATACATTATATACGTAAAAAAAATTATAATTATGATCATGTATAAACAATATACACGACATTGGTGAACTTATAGTTGTGGACAAGGATTTATTATATGTCGTAGTCTTACCCTATTTTCCTGTAAGAGATTATTTCAATAGCTTGATATTCATATTGAATTCAACTAATTTAAATTTGCATCATGTAAAGTTTATAATAACAAAAAGTGTTTCTTATTAGAGTTTGCTTTTCTGATCCGAAATCTTTGATTAAGAATTTCAATCTTCGATACCGAGTATAATATGTACGATAGTTAGGACCTAGCTTTGTTCCCTTGACAGCTTTCGTTTGTTTTGGGATTTTGGGTAACGACTAACTAAATTAATGTTTCTATAGACATCTCTTGTTTTTAGTAATTTGTTCACACTTTTATTTAATTTTAAATTTTATGAATTGCTTATAGTATAATCAAATATGTTTTTAATAACCATTCTCTATAAACAAATACATTTCATTCTCCACTATAACAATCATATATTTTAGGTGGAAATGATGTTTCTTTTATGTTAAATTATTGAATTTATTTTCTATAATAATAAGTCGTTAAGCAAATAATAAATATCGAAGTAAACACCTTTATTATAAGGAGTTTGACCGTATAAGGTAAAGCTTTATTCAAACATCATATATATTAACTCGATCATAATTTACTATTTATAATAAAATGACAATTTGGAATAATTTTACATATGAAGTATTAGTTAGTAATATGGTTTAATGTAAAATATATATACTCTCTCCGTTCTATTCATTTTTAGTTTGTCTCATAGTTGTTATAGATTTTAAAGTTGAAAATTTGAGTTTTTTAAATTGTGATTTTTGAAATTTGAAATTCTATTTATACATACATTTTACTTGATTTTTTTCTTTTTGAATTTTGTGAGTGAATTAAATCAGTGTAACTCTACACTTCTAGTTCTTTGGAAGAATCATTCGATCATTTGAGAAACTAAATATCAAGTTAGTGGTTTGATGAGGATATCTAAACTGACATACCAAAGTTGGTTCCTAGCAAAACAGGATGATGCCCTATCGCACCACATCTAAAGACTAAACACCCCCCCCCCCCAACCAAAATAAATAAATATATGATGATCAAATAATTCAATTCTCTATTATTTTTACTTTCTTAAATTTTATTTGAAGGCAAAATTCGATAAATAAACTGAGACCACATATCTATATAAAATAAGCATGTTATATTGTTTTTTTTGGATTTTCACTCGATATTTGATTTTCGTATTGAAGCTCAACTATTTTAAATTCACACGAAGTAGATTTCATTTAAAGAAGAGCGTTCTCTATCAATAATTTTTTCATATCTAAAGTTTGAATTCTAGACATCTGATTAAGAGAGGACAAGTGTTATGTTTTCTTGGTGATGGAATCTTATACTAATCAATAGAGAGAGTAACACGTACGTATAAATGTAACCAACCCCATAACTCCATATTTCTCTTTCTTTTCTCACTTCTTAATTTAATCTTCTTCAATGGCAGAAAGGGCCGCCGGAGTAATCTTCATCTTCCTCCTCATCTCCTCCGCCGCCGCTGCCGTCAACCGCCCTACAAAATTGGAATACCTAAAACTCCCATTACTCCACAAAGACACATTTCCCCCAACTCCTTCACAGTCACTCTCTTCCGATATCCGCCGTTTAAACACCCTTTACTCCTCCCTCGGCCACCGCAGCACTACTCGTTCCGCCAAACTCCCAGTAACTTCCGGTGCAACTACCGGCAGTGGGCAGTACTTCGTAGATCTCAGATTAGGTACTCCGCCGCAACGCCTCCTCCTCGTCGCCGACACCGGTAGTGATTTAGTCTGGGTCAGTTGCTCCGCCTGCCGGAATTGCTCATCCCGCCCTCCAAACTCCGCATTCCTCGCCCGGCATTCTTCAACTTATTTCCCTTACCATTGCTACGATAAGAAATGTAGGCTCGTTCCTAACCCTACAGGCGTCGCGTGTAACCACACGCGCCTCCATAGCCCCTGCAGATACGAATACTCTTACTCCGATGGATCGGAAACTAAAGGGTTTTTCTCTACTGAAACGACGACGCTTAATGCCAGCTCCGGTCGACCGGTGCAGTTTAGGAATTTGGCTTTTGGTTGTAGTTTTGAAGCTACCGGTCCAAGCATTGCCGGTCCGAGTTTCAACGGAGCTCAGGGAGTAATGGGTTTAGGCCGCGGTTCGATTTCGTTATCGAGTCAACTCGGCCGCCGGTTCGGTAACAAATTTTCTTACTGTTTAATGGATTACACATTATCGCCGACTCCGACGAGTTATTTATTAATCGGCCGGTCAACGGCGGTCAACAATCCGAAGAAAATGAATTACACGCCGATGATAAGTAACCCGTTTAGTTCAACGTTTTACTATATTGGGATTGAAAGTGTTCATATTGAAGATGTGAAATTACCAATACGCCCTTCCGTTTGGGCAATTGATGAGCTAGGAAATGGTGGGACTGTTATGGATTCAGGGACAACATTGACATTTCTCGCCGAGCCGGCTTATCAGCATATAGTCCAAGCGTTTAAACGGCTCGTTACACTACCGGAAGCCGATGAGCCAACTGTCGGGTTTGACTTATGTGTCAACGTGTCGGGGGAGTCGCGACCGAGTTTCCCTAAAATTAGTTTCAAACTCAGTGGAAACTCGGTCCTCTCCCCGCCATCCGGGAACTACTTTATCGATACCGCGGAGAACGTTAAGTGTCTCGCATTGCAACCGTTGACGACGCCTTCAGGGTTTTCGGTTATTGGAAACCTAATGCAACAAGGGTTTATGTTTGAATTCGATAGAGATCAATCGAGAATTGGTTTTTCCCGGCATGGTTGTGGTAAACCATAATGACTTGGTGAGTCGAGTGGTGAGTCTACTCGACTCACCAAGTGTGAACCTTTTTTAAATTTTTTGTTGGAGGGTTGGGGGTACATTTTTTTTTTCTTGTGGAAATTAATATAAATGGATTTGTTTGTGAATTTAGTGTTATAAATATTAATTATATCGTTGTCGTTTTTTGTTTTGAATGATTTTTATAGGAAACAACCAAAAAAATATGTTGGAGAGAGGAAAAAATAATACGGGATATGTTTTTGTTGCTTTTCTTGCTGTCTGTCTGATTTGTGTTTGATGCTTTCACGTGAAATTCTTAATGAATTATGGAATCCTTTGGGGGGGGGGGGGGTTATATAATATGATATTTTTCATATAATATAATTTGATGAACATAAATTCAACTGTATGACTGTACCCATATGAACATGTCAATGTTTGTGAAAAATGGAAAATAACTAAATCAATTATTTAGGTAATTATTATGCAAACAAATCTTGGATTACTCAGTATC
>JAJOOE010021094.1:0-27921 GCA_036250405.1 Solanum raphanifolium
AGGCTTATTTCAGACATAGTTAGATTCAGCTTAGTGTTTTGAGTTTGATATTTCTTTTGTATTAAACTCTCAGATTTGATATATTCAGTTATAGTATATGGGTATTTCCCATCTTTTCAGATTTATTTATGATTTAGCTTCCGCATTAGTTTATTATCTTTAGTACGCTCATGATCATGCCAGCAGGGTTAGCTTGGGATCACTTGTGGTCCTAGGTCCCGTGTCCGCGTCTCGGGGGTAGCTCGGGGCGTGACAACACTACTATGATCTTACCCACTGAGGAGTAGAGAGTTTGATGCTTTATCCATTGGTTGAGACTTCAGCTGCAAATTGAGACTCAGTCTATGGTTTCCAAGGGTCGTTCCTTTCTTGATGTTGTTTTTCACGCCCACATTATTGAGAAACTCCATCATAAGGCCCATGGGGCAGCGAACAGAGAGCTAGGTATGAGGGCTTCTACAATGGGTCCCATCCCAAGTACAGAAACACTTATGATAGGACCCGACAATAGTTTCAGTAGGGTCAATCCAGCTTGCCTGTCCACGCCTCATTGCAGACTTCAGAGGTTGAATGGTGGATCCAGAGTGAGGTAGGATCCATTCAGAGTCATTGGTCCCAGTCATGTGCATCAGGCCATAGTGGCCATTCTTCTGTAAGTCGATCACCTTTGGGCTATTTTGATTGTGGAGAGTTTGATCATCGGGCTAGAGATTTTCCTTCACCGTAGTTGGATTGATCTTATTGCATAGGGAGACTGAGAAGCTCCACCAGCAGCACCTCCAGCTAGAGACCAAGGTTAGGGTCATAAATGTTCTAGTAGTTATTAGGGTATTTGGTGTAGTCCCTGGGGAGACAGGTCAGGTGGTAGGTCAGATGGACATGGCATTGGTGGACATGGCCACTTCTTTGAATCTCCAACTCCAGTAAGGGCTGAGGAATCAGATGATTTGATCACATGTATGCTTTTTTTATGCCAGCAGCCCGCCTCAACTTTATTTAATTCAAGCTCTACCTTTTCTTCCATGTCTGTCAATTATGCTTCTCGTATGGGTTTGAGTTCTGAGCCTATGGCAACGTCTTTGTGTGTATCGACCCCTATGGGTAGGTCTTTAGAAGTGGAACAAGTTTTTCGATCTTACTAGATTACTATCTAGGGGCATGGACCCTGGACTGACCTTACATTGCTTGAGATGCTTGATTTTGATGTGATTCTGGGCATGGACTAGTTATCCCCCTATAATGTGGTCTAAGATTTCTCCTTTAAGACAATTACCTTAGCCATGCCAGGTATTCCCTAGGTGGTGTGGTAGGGCACTCTTAGAAGTACACCGGTTGGAGTTATTTCAGTTTTTAGGCTTGGAGAGTAGTAGCTAGCATGTGTTTATCTTGTATGGCATATATGTGTAATGTTAGTATAGAGGTCCCTCTAGTTGTCTTAGTTCCCATTGTCCATAATTTTGTAGATGTGTTTCCTACTGACTTACATGGCCTACCCTGGAGGTGATACTGATTTCCTTATTGAGTTTGAGCTAAGTACTCGACCTATTTCTATTCTACTTTATGAGATGTCTCCTCCAAAGCTCAAAGAGCCCAGTGTTCAACTTGAGGATATCTTAGGTAAGGGATTCATCAGGCATAGTGTATCACCTTGGGGCACTCCTCTTCTCATTGCAAAGAAGAAGAACAGTATGATACACATGTGTATTCATTATAGGCAGCTGAATAAGGTGACAGTGAAAAACAATTACTCCATGCCTATGATTGATGATCTGTTTGACCAGCTTCATGGTGCCACAGTATTTCAGAAAATTGATATGAGGTCCGGTTACCATATGCTGAGGATTAGTCGAAACATACATCCTTAAGACCACATTTAGGACTCGATGTTGCCACTATGAATTCCTAGTGATGCTTTTGGGCTGACTAATACCCTTGCCACCTTCATGGACTTGATAAAATGGGTATTCAGGCTGTATCTTGTTCGTTCGTCATAGTGTTCATAGATGATATAAATGTATACTCACAGAGCAGGAGAGATTATGAGCAGCATTTGAAGATTGTGCTCCAAACTTTTAGAGATCAGTGACATTATGCCAAGTTTTCAGAGTGTGAGTTTTGGCTTGAGTAGCATTCTTGGGTATGTCATGTCCAAGGATGGTATTATGGTAGATCTGGTGAAGATTGAGGCTATTCGTAATTAGGCTGTCCCCACTGTGGTTAGTAATATTCGGAGCTTTGTCGGATTGGCAAGTGACTAAGGGTTTATTAGTGACTTTTATAAATATTGGGTTTTGGTTTGGGCGACAAACAGTGATGTGTGGAATATTCTGCATTTTTATTTCTTTTGGATTGTTGAATAATGGTAGATGACTTATGGGGGCACCACAATAAGGACCTACAATTCTACATGGCTATTAAGGATTTCGAGGGAGTTTAAGCTACTCTGATTATGGGACTACACATATAGTAATGATGTGATATGTAGACACTTGATGGCAAACAAAGGTTATGCGCTTATGGTATACAACATTATTGAGATGGCCTAGAATTTCTCTATGTTTTGGCATGAGGTATATGACGGTTTTAATAGTAGTTGAAACTTGGTACTTGAAAAATTGTGTGGATTTGACATTGAGCGTGATTCAATATCTCTATTTCAATTGGGAAAGTACTAACATGTTAGAAGTTAGTGTTACTAGCCTTGGATGGGACCCGTATTTTTCATGGAATGCTTGCATGGAAAGAGAGGAAGCCATAGTTCGGAATTTCTAGAGGTGACAAAGTTTTTGCTAAGGAGACTTTGATACTAGTGGTGGTTTGAGAGTAAGGTAAATGGACGATGTGGTTATGATGTGTTGTTAGTATTAAAAGCATTGGTTTTAGTAGAGTATTATGAAGAGTATGTGGGGTTTCATAAATCGAGTACGTGTACGATAGTAAAGGGGACCAGATTGTTTAATTGTGGGTAGCTTAAAATGAAAGAGATGGAGTCAAATGAATGGAAATGTTTGATATGGGCTCCATGGAAGTAGTATCTGGTGTTATTTGACCTTGGTTGTGCATATTCTTATCTGACCACCTACTTTGTTCTAGACATGGTTTGGGTTATGATTCGTTGTCTATGCCTATGCGTATTTTCACTTCAATGGGTGGATCTCTAGTGGTAGATCGGGTGTACCAATCCTGTGATGTTCTCTTGGTCGGGTAGGATGCTTTGGCAAATTTGGTCATTTAAGATATGACAGATTTGGTGTTGCCTTGGGGAAGTTGATGTTTTCCAGTAGTTATACATATACCACCTTACTTATAAGAATTTATAGAAGAGCTACCATGGGTATTTTTCAGTTGTTTGATAGTCCTAACGTTCATCTCATCGTCGAGGTCACGTTCTAGCTATGTGATATTGAAGGTAGAGACCATTAGGTGTAGATCTTCCATTCTTAAGAGTTGTCTACAATTACTACTACTGATTTAGCATTCCAATGGTGTTTTTAAAGGTTCTATATGCTTTGGTGTATCACTCACTGGGTGGTTGCCTTATCATTTCCTTCTTTGGGTTAGATAAGTTTGATTCTTCTTTAATGAGTACCTGGTTTCTAAAGATCGTATTCACTTCTGGTTGTAGTCGGTATCAATTCAAAATTATATAGTGGTTATATAAGAAAAGCTTCGTCCCAGTGGTTGTGTTATGGTCCAGAGGGTGTAGGTGCAAAATTGGGTTCATGGGTTATTCTGTGGCTTTATAATCACTCCTAAATTTGTTGTTCTGCCAAATTTTAATTTGAAAGTTTAGGTATTAGCAGTTGATCTTGATGGAATGGTCTTAAGGAAAAACTCAGTTGGAGAGATGAGAACCCACTCTATAAATCATACATCATGCTTTTGGTAATATCGCCTATTCTTCCCTTCTTCTTCTTTATGTTTGAAGACGAACATGGTTTTTAGTGGTATATAATGTAATGACCCGGAAGGTCATACTTCAATTTTTTTGTAAAATTACCATTTTACCTCTCCGATAGTTACCCTGAGTAAAATCTGATCGGTTTGTGAAGTTGGTTTTATAATTGAAGTAAAACGTTGTGAATTGTGCAAATTTTAGTTATTAAAAGTCTTAAGTTGTGAAAATGCGGTTTTGGGCAACAATCTAAATTTCGAGTCTCAAAATGGAATTCCATCTGTTCCATTAATTTTGCATTGTGGAATTTGGTCTAGGAGAGTTGCATTTTTAGATTCGGCGTTGTTTCATAGATTTGAGGTCTCAAGTTGGAAGTTAAATATAGTTTAGTCTTTAGGTTGACTTTTGGTCAACATTCAGAGTTTGGATGCTCAGATCAAATTTTGGAAAGTTTTGTTGGATTTAGGGGATGAATTTAGGCCCAAGGGAGGTCTAGCTTGAATTTTTAAAGGTCTTAAGCTTGGTTTAGCCTTTTATGAATTATGTTGGTTTATAACGTCCTTCACGGGTTTTGAGTCAAGGAGACAGCAGATTCGTGTTTCAATTATTCCATTGAGTCCAGAACATTAGGTTTAGTTGGGTAGCATTTCTTTTTTGTGTGTACGGGATTTCAGACAAATTTCGAGGGTCAATTCAAGGAGTGTTTTTGTCTTGGTAATTTTTCGTTGATGGTGTCAAGTGGCCCCGTGTTCGCGGGGCATCAGAAGACAGACCTCCACGTTCACGGAGGATTTCATGTGTTCCCAGAGGGCCGGGTAGTTAAGCCTCTGCATTTGTGGAGAAGCTCCCGCATTCATGGAGAATTAATCTTGACCTAGTGACCATGTTTGCAATCACCAGTTTGTATTCCCGTTGGACCCCTAAAAGTGTTATAATTCTAAAATTTGGGGTTCTTCCCCATTTTTCAATATTTTTAGTTTTGGGGAGCCCTTGAAGGTGGTTTGAAAGAGAAAATTCAAGATAAATCTCTTGGGTTATTGATTTTGACCTTGAATCTTCATTTACCATAAATACTCTTTGACTTTACACATCATACTGTGGATTTTGAACCTCAAAGTAGGATTTTCAATAAGCTTTGTGTTTTGATAAAATGGCGATTTATGAATGATTTCAGGTCTTTTTTTGAAATGTTTTTCACCAATGAGTTCCAAATCTTGTGGATAACATTTTTATGTATAAATTTCCAGATTTACCCTTCATTTTTGGAATCGTGTTTTTGGTCAATTTGACCCCACTTTCCAACATGCATGATATGAGTGTTGTAGTTTTGAAATCTTATTGTGATTCTATTATTGAAATGATTGTGTTGATTTGGAGGCACAATAGAAAGGGAAGGTTCAAGTTTTGAAGCAATTACTTGACTAATTAAGGCAAGTGAACTTCTAGAGATTTGTTAAGCTTGTAGAATCTTGTATTTCCTTGAAGTATGTGGGTTGGGGTGTAATGGGAATTTGAATTGGGTTGAATTGTTCATATTGATTAATCCAAATGATAAAGAGAGGAATAACGAAAAAGGCAATGATTATAGTATTTCTTGTGTGGTATGTTGTCATTGACTCTAGTGGTGATAGTGACCCATTATTGTTGAGAAACTATGGTTGTGTTGTATTGATTTGTGAGTTGTTATGAAAATTTTCATCTCCTCTTGACCCGTTATTGTTGAGACACCATGGTTGCGTTATATTGACTTTTGAATTCTTTTGCAAATTGATATCTCATCATTTATCTGTGAACATGCCTATTTGCATTGGTTCTGAATCATTGTGGCGAGATCTATTGTGATTATGCTGAGGCCAGTTCCAATGGTTGATATTTATGCCGATGGGAAATGGTTCCGGCTAGTGATAGTGATTCCAAGGTTTGTCCTGGCAAGTACATGGACCTTGTTCATCCCCCATCACTTCGGGTTTGAGTTTCAGTAGATGTGTATCATTGAGCAGATGTGCATCATATTTCATGCCATTTAATTTCATTGCACAATTATCATTATCTGTGAACCTATTAGTGCTTTGTGAAGATTTGTGATTGATGAACTTGATACTTGAGAATTGATGAAATGTATATGTTGGGCAGTGACTATTGAAGTACGCGATATATACATTGTAAATTGTTAGGTTAGGCTGATCTCTGTGCAGGTTGTAGTTTATGGAGGTTCGATTGGGATGAAAGAAGTACTCATATTCTATTATCCTTTACCTAGTATTTAGTGGATTGCTTGTTGAGTATCGTGTTATTTGGTACTCATTCCTTGCTTCTACAATTGTGTAGGTTATGAGCCCAGACCTTCGTGATTATCCTTCTTCTATGCTTCGTTCGAGGTTTTAGTACGGAGACTTGAGATATAGCTGCTTGTTATCTCAGCTGGCCCTCTTGTTCCTCTATTATGTTCTTGTTCTACTCTAGAACAAATGAAATTGAGACTTGTATATTCTTTCAAATTAGTTATAATACTTTATAGGTTTGTATACGTGACAACATGGTTGTGGGGGTATTTATCAGGTTGACTAAGTTATCCGCATTTGTGTTATTGACTGTTTAATTTATGCAATTCTATCATATTGTTTGGGTTTTAGGCTGAATTGTTTTCGTGGGATAAGATGAGTGTCATCACGCCTATTTTTGGATCATGGTAGCAATATTCTTGAAAAACATAATTTTAATCATAGTCATTTATGGGAGATATCGTTAACCGACATAAACCATGTGGACTATAACATGGAGTTTAGTGTACTAGTCCAACACTGAAAAGAGAGTGTCCTACTTGCCAAGGTAAGGATCATAATCATAATCTTAGGTTGATCCACTAGCTGAGTTAGTTAAGACTAATACCTATGGGGGCACATAGTTCTTGGACTGTGTAATTTCCACTAGTCCAACTCGGTGCTAGTAAACTCCCAATGAAAAACATACATAATCATAATAATTTTCTTAAAATAGTAACAATCTACAAATACTGAATCGTTCATAAAAATATGATAATCATAAGAATATTTCCTTAAAATCATGCTACATAACATAGCCTTGAAAGACACTTTAATCGAAAGCATCTAAGTCATAATAGTCATCAATAATGAGAAATACTTCAATCGAATGCATCACAATGTCAGATAAACTTGTTGATACTTTATTTGAAAGCATCCTTGATTCATAAAATCCTTCATAACATAATACATGCATAGTAACATAGCTTGAATCATGATCATAAAATACTTGTATAGCATGAGTTCATGAAAATATCCTTGAAAAAACTGAATTATGATCAAATCATGCATAATAGATAAATTTAAATTCCATAGAACCCATAAGAAAATCATGAAACCCTACAATTGGGTAAGAATCATAATTGAGAAATCGAGGTTTCTTTGGGATTCAATGAGTGAAGAAGAACAAATTTATGAAGTTCCCACATACCTTGATTAAAATCCTAATTGAAATCTTCAATGGAGACTTGAGATCCTTGAAATCCTAGATTGCTTGAGGAAGAAGACTTGAGGGAGAAGATTTGGAGTAGAAAGAATGAGGATGGATAGGGTGGTTAGGGGGCTTAGGAATATGTTATAGTCTTCAAAATAGTCCTAAAATGATGTAGTATATGAATTAAAAGAGAAAGAAAAGACCCAACTCCCCATGAGAAATAATTGTTGAACAATAACCACGAACCCATCTACGGCCTATACATCCTTCTACGGACTGTACTGTCCACTCTTGGACTCGCTCCATGAACTGAAATCCAAGTCCCTGATGAAAAACCACGAGCCACCTTATACGACCCGTAGTCACTTTCACAAGCCACCGAGCCCATTCGTACACTGATTCTTCAGGCTTTGAACCACGACCCTGACTTACGACCCATAGATCCTTACACAGACCATATTGTCAGGTCATAGAGCCCAATCCCCGCAACCCAACTTTATGAAGGACAAACCATGAACGTACTTCTATGAATCATATTCCAATGAACGACACGTACATTACCCTTATCTATGTGAAGGTATTGAAATCACTAAGTCCTAAAGTCTATATCTACAACATCCAAGTACGACTCATGGTTCCTTTCATGATCCATAGTGTTAGCTAGTACATCTAGGCCTGAGACTTGACATTTTCAAACATTTAGGACTCATTACCACAAGTCTATCTATGAATTGTACACCAAACCACTCGTAATCACTGAACCAACATTCAAAAATTCCAAGTGTCATCCACGATCAGGTTCACATGTTGTAGTCATAACCACGAGTACTACTCGTAGTTACTTTCACGAGCCATAGAACCCATTCGTACACTAATTCTGGAGAATAAGTCTAGACCTTCAGGTTTTGAACCACGACTCTGACTTAAGATCCCTAGGTCCTTACACAGACCGTATTGTTAGGCCATAAAGCCCAATCCCAGCAATCCAACTTTCTGAAGGACAAACCATGAAAATACTTCTACGACTCATAGTCCAATGAAAGACTCGTATATTACCCTCATCTAAGTGAAGGTATTGAAATCACTAAGTCCTAAAGACTATATCTACAAGACCCAACTACGAATCGTGGTATCTTTCACGATCCATATTGTTAGCAAGTACATCTAGGCTTGAGACTTGACATTTTCCAACATTTAGGACTCATGACCATGAGCCTATCCATCAATTGTAGACCAAACCACTCGTAATTACTGAACCAACATTCTAAAATTCTAAGTGTCATCCACAACCAGGTTCCACATGTCGTACTCATAATCACAATAATTTTTTTCAGCAACTTTACTATTTCAACTGTGCTATTAACCTCCAAGATGTTACAACTAATGCCAATAACAAACTACCAATAACAATATGAACGACAAAACATATACCATAAAGCATGGAATAACCAGCACAATTATAGTAAGCATGCTCGAAATCCCAAAAACTACCTGAAATACGTTTAAGACATGAATTCTAATAACTAAATATGATTCAACTACAAGCTCAATCTAATTCTTGATAATCAATAGGAATTCATAATCAGAAGCTTAATGTTAAGACATGTAAGTTGTAGCCTACCTTATAGATGATCCCACGCGCCCAAAATTACAATTCCAAAGCCTTTTCCTTCATAATAACTTGTAATTGTTATCATGCTATCAAATAAAGGATCAAAACATCAATGCATACATTTAGACACTAACACCAAAACAATTAAAGATGGGATCCAAAAATAAGTAAAAACAAAATCATGGGACCTGTATTAATCCCAAAATTGACTTTGTCAATTAGTCCTAAATAGCACAAGAAATTTGTGCCCCAAAAATAAATACAATTCGAGCTCATAAACTTAAATAAATCAGAACATGCCTAAAAACACCATTAAAAGGCCTCAGAAGGTCCTTTGGAATGAGAACTTACCTCAAATATGATTCCCCCACACTTTCCCAATGATCCCAATATGTAGCCCATTAGATTCCCAATAGATAGCAACTGAAATCACTCAATTTAGAGCTCCAAAACTCAATCTATCAACTTTTGAATTATGAAACAAGTGTTGAAATACGAGGTTGGTCTTTCATTAAAAAACCAGTCAAGTGACCTTCGATAATGTGGGACACACTTCATGATTGCGAGAGATATGTGTAACACCCCATAGTCTAGTAGGCCAACTAGGGTTAAGTGTGAGGGCAACACATCAAGGAAAAATGGTAAAGGCCAAGGGAGGGGCCAAGGCTACCCAACTCTCCCTAAGCACTGCCTCCACATTCACGACAACCACCACGGCTAGTGGTGAGGACAACGGCCCATGGTGTGGCTCGTGGTGGCTAGGCAATAGCTCCCCAAGGGCTGCCCAAGTTGAGATCATCTTCACGTTCCACTTCACAACCAATAGTGATGACCACGACTCGTGGGAAGGCTAGTGATGATGCCTTCAACTCTTAGGGGCCAAGGAAAGGTGGCCTAGCAACTGGTCCAATACCATGAGCAGGACCACAGCCAGTTGTGAGGACCACAGCTCGTGGTGCCTCCCGTGAAGGCTGGATGGTGGGCTGCCAAGTGGGGGTATTTTGGGACTTTCCGGTTTTACTTAAATTAAGTTGGGGTCGTTTTTGCCTAATAATAATACACCTATATAAGTGATTTTAATCCTTTAAACTCACCACTCAAGACATTATTTCCAAAAGCCCAAAAGAATCCCAAAGTTCATCCTCTCAAATATTTTTCTCTCTAGAACTTCAAGAAGAAGAAAGAGTTGGAGCTAGGTCAAGATCAAGTCTCCATTCCTCATGCAGGTGTGGACTTTGTAATCAAAGTATGATGGCTTTTCATCCATGGATCCCCATGTTTTATTGTGTATCATGTGTAACAGTTTGGTAGTTTTGTATCATTATTACCATGCTTTTATTCTTGTATCATATGAAACTGTTTTTCATTTCTTGTCCATTACAGTCTTTGAAGTATGTGATCAAACAAATTCCAACTCACTCTTTGAAGTTTGGTCCAACATACAACATGAATTTTGTAAAAGATTTGAATATGTATATGGGTGTTGAGGGTATCGAGTTGTATAAAAAATCTATTTTGGGCGATATCTCAACACTCCTACCTGCAATTATCATGGTCAAATATCAAAATGTTTGTTGCTTCTTGAGTCTGAGCAGGATAACATTAATGAGCTCCATATTCGACATGTAAATGGGAACATATTGCGTTTCAGTATAAAAGAATTCACACTAATAACCGGACTAAAATACACAGGCAATTTTGCTGACTTTAAATATCCAAATTCTACGTAGAGCAAGATTTTTCAAAGATATTTCCCTGATTTGTTAAAGGGAAATGGTGTGAGCAAGGGACGATTTGTATCTCATTTTGGTCAACGTGGTTGGGACAACAACCAAGACATTTTCCAGATGGGAATTATGTACTTCATCCACACATTTGTTTTCTCACAAATGGTTGAGGCTATTATCCATGTTAATGACTTTTTGATGGTTGAAGATGGTAGATATCATAATTTCCTTAGGGACAGATTGCATTCTCCAAGTTAATCATGGAGGCAAGAGAGAACCAAAGTAAAACAAATGTATCGTTTAGATGGCATGACCTATTCTCTAAATGTGTGGATATATGAATGTGCGTCAGATTTTAATGAAGAAATTGTTGTCCAAGAGGGAGACTACATCCCTAGGATATGCAATTGGCGAGTTGTTGGTGTCAAGCCCAAATTTAACATGCTTATGTCTAGTATTTTTACTGAGTTAAAGACCATTTTTATATATCTCAAGTTGCAAATTTGCTTGTTATGCTGACTTTACAATTTTGGTTTAGAATGCATGTACCAATATACAACTGATTCTTGAGGAAATGGCGGTACTAGATTTGCCTAACAGTATGGGTGTATCTTATTCTGAACATTCTACATCTACTAGTAAACCTACACAAGGTATATCAAAATAAATTTCTGGGTTTGAGGATTTTTCCTCAAAACCACCTGATCAGATTTTATGGAGAGCAAGACATGTATCGAGTACCTCATCTACACCACCCCCGAAGAGAAGAAAAAAAGTTGATTTGGCCAAAACAAAAGGTAGTGCAAGGGAACAACCAAAACAATCTCCTATGATACAAAAACAGTCATTATCTATTTCAGATTCTACTGGTAATGTTCCTGATCTTCATGGTCCTTCTTCTGATCCTAAAGAAAAGGAAGATATTCCAGATATCGAAGAGGTTAAGCAATATCTGAAGAAATATATAAGTAATTCCTATATTTGTTATTGAATTATTAATTATTCTACATTAAAATCCATATTAACTTATTTAATTCTGTTTATAGGTGGACAAAAAGTTTGATGATTTAGAAGTCTTAATCAAAAATAACCACAGAGATCTGATGAAAGCAGTTCGGAAGCTAAAATGGAAGGTACTTCTTATTTATTAAATATTTACTATTTCGTAAAGCTATTTTCTTATTATGTGGTATTTTTTTGACTTGAAGAACATTTCTGCCACATCTATTCCAATCACGAAGGAAGAGCTAGTCAAAGAATTCCATGCTAATCAACCCCAAACTCCTAAACAATTTGTTGAACAACCAATGTCTCCTATTGATATGGAGTTTGCCAACAACAACCTCGGTGATAATGTTGATGTAGGGGCTGAAGAACAAACACACGTACAGAAACAAGAGGACAATGAGGTAAAAAACCAGATACATTAATTTAGACTATCAAATACTCATTAAAGTGTCTAACACTTTTTGATACATCATTTCAATCATCCAAGTTCAGCTTGGAATTTATGATACATTCATAAGTGTATTAGATTTCATATTCATAACTAATGTATTATCAGTTTCAAATGTTGATTCATTATTATTTGATTGATATAGTAATCTACATAGGATACTGATACATTAAACAATCAAAGAGGCAGAGAAGATGTTTCAGAACCTCCATCCACAAGAGATTATTCTATTGAAAGAAGTCAATCTAAGGAAGTTATTGTAAGTGTAAGTTTATGCATATGATATATTACTAATTGAATGTATCATTATAATAAAAGTTTTTGTATAACCAAACAGGAGGATGATGTAGAGGGAGTAGAAGTAAGTATCATATAAATTCATTTAAAGAATCAATATTCATAAAAGTCTCTCTCCATTTCTTATACATTAGTTCAATCATCCAATTTCAGCTTGAATGTTGTGATACATTCTTAATGATTATAGATACATTATCTTCAAAGTTCAAAAAAAATATATTCACAACTGATGAAGTATAAGTTTCAACAGTCGATATATTATTACTTGATTGATATCCTAATATACACAAGGTGCTGATACATTAAAGGAACACAGAGACATGAAAGATGTATCCAAGGAAGTTATTGTAAGTATAAGTTTATATATATGAAATATTACTCATTGAATGTATCATTATGACAAAAAAATTTGTATAACCATTTAGGATGATGAAGTTCAGGTTCGCACCAAAACATCTGAACAAGTAGTTGTGGATCAAGATGTTGCTGATAAATTGCACCATAATATCCCACTTCTAGATAAAGTGCCAGTACATATTGATACATCGGTAAATTTTAAATAGATTCAACTCTTATTTATTGGTTATGGAATGATACATTTTTTTAAAATTTTTTCTCAAAAAAATATAGGATTCCATCACATCGACATCCATTTCATTTGGAACCCATGAATCTATAGACACACTAATTTTTTGGCCTTCAAACTCCTTTGATTGTTCAACCATTGAGTGTTGTCAAATCTAATCTGTTAACTGAAACACACCAATCATTGTCGGACAGTAACTTACCCATGAAAATATCGGGCAATGAAATGATCTTGTATGAACAATCAGAAATCCCTGTTCAATGAAATAGGATGCCATCAAAGATTTTGAAATCACCCAATTTGACTGAATTTGGGTCAAGTAACAAAGGAAAATAGAAGTTTGATTTAGATGTTCGACCGATCTCCTCATTTGACGGATGTGGTATTTCTTACCAACCTACGATTGATTATTGGAAGAATATTCCAAGTGGATTTCTAAGGGCCTCCTTAAAACTCATGATAACAAGTAAGTAACACTTTAATATTTCTAAATAGCAATATATCAGACCGTTTTCACTTGATTGGCTTGTAACATATATACATGAAACCAAAAGATTATAAATATAGAGTCAACTCATCTTCACTTTGATTTGAACGCATGGACTTTGTAGTTGCTTTTCCCACGGATAAAAGTTGGTTTTATGTCATATCTCAGCCAAAGAAATGTTGGACAGATGAGGTACGATAAAAAAGATACATTATTTGTATATTTACGATACATTGATATTTTGTATCAATATAGTCATTATAATGTAGAAATCTCAAATAATACTATATACATTATATTAATGAGTGATTGTTCTGCTTTATCATATTGACTAACATTTTGTGTTATTTTTCATTCATGGTGCAGCATATCGATGTAGTTTTTTACTACTTAAGGAAGAAGTCAAAACTACGCAGCCCCAATCAATACAGATGCACAATAGTCAATTGTGTATTCAATACATATATCAATGAGGTGCACACAAGGTACTACTGCAGCCGTCCTGATGATAATTTAAGTATGTAAAAGCACATAGCACGCGGGGCTGTTGTATCTGCATTCGAGAGGTCAATTAAAAATATAATCAAAGAATTTTCCATCCCGACTGGATTACCGTGTCATCTAGTTAATGATGTCTACATTTCGATGAATTCTGATAGGAAGTTCCATTGGGTGTTGGTTGTTGTTGCTTTAAAAAAAAGGCTCATACGCATGTACGATTCATCATTGAGTACAAGAATAAAAGTACCGTATGGTGAGATAAAAAAGTTCGCGACAATGCTGCCATCATGACAATGGTCTTTTTATCATCTGAAATTAACCGACTGGTCATCATTGGATGCTTACAAGGACAAGCAAACTGGCATGATTTTGGGACCACAACACAATTTTGAAGTTGAATTAGTACAAGACATTATGCCACAAGAAAGTGATAGCTTGTAAGTATTAACACGATTTTTCTTTGAATTACAATGTATCTTTTTTTTTGTTATAATGTAAATTCTTCATTTTTTAAGGGACTGTGAAATGTTTGTAGCTGCCTTTGCTGAGTTCCTTAGCAATGAGATCCCTATTCCAAAAATTGGTTTCCGTTCAGAATACCTCTATACACGATATGCAACCCTACTATGGAAATACGGTACTGGAAAGGCTAAGGCAGGTTACGTTAGTGAAAATGATGATCCAACAAGGCCAAAAATCATTTCACAACACCAGCTCAAGAAGATTTGGTCAATTTTGAATAGAGTTTATCTATCAGTAGTCAATTTTCGTTCATTCATTTATCCAATCATATAGATAAATTAGAAGTTACTTATTGTGATACATTAATCGATACACTTTATTTCATTTTACATACAAATATTATTGACAACCTTATTGTATTAGATATATCATTTATTAATTCAGACCATTATACATTATATAAAAATGTATCTGATCCATATTGATTGGTACCATCCCCACAAACAAAATCTCCAGTACATTATTATCAAATAGATAATGATACATTATTTGTGAAGATATATGAAAAATAATGTGTTACAAAAATAAACACAAGGTTAAAAATTTAACATTTCAAATTATTGTATCGAATAAGTAAAAGTGAAAAAGCAAAAAACTGACTATATGTACTCTCAAAATAATGTATCTAAAATATAAAAGTTGCCCCACTAAAAAAAATTGTCAATCTTCTTCCGGAAAGAAAGTACAAATTCTTCGGTTATGACCTTCTTGTCAACAACGTCCACAACAGTTTGTGTTTGTGCTTATCTTTTCATTTGGATTTTTCTTCCTTCTTTACCTTGGTCGTTCAGCCAACCTTTTTTTCCAAGGTGGCATGACAATTTCTTTCAAAACAAACTTTAGTACTGTCCAATCCTCCTCGCATGGCATTGGAACCATCGAAACTTCATACGTATTTTCCAATGCAACTGGTTTATAGTAATCTGAGCAGTAGGTATGTATATCTATAATATTCTTCTTCTTCAATACAGCAATTGTGTGCGCACAGAGTATCTCGTCAAGCTGAAATCTCCCACAGTTACAAATTTTTCTCTCAAGGCAAACAATGTATCTTTGTCCACCTTCATACATTGAATAAATAAATTCAGTATATGGTACAACCTGATAACATTAAAAAGTTAGAGATACTAAATCATATCAATTAACTCAATTTCATATGCACATCAGCCAAATGACAACGAACTGCAGATACATGATACTTTATATATTTATAGATACCTTCATTTTTGGACATTTAGAAGCGTTGAGAATCAATAGCTCTTCAAATTTCCTCCCTAATGTTTCCTTGGTATAGGATGCTACTTCTTTATTTTTACAGTTTCAAGAACTGAATAGAATTCTAACTTCTTCCAAAAAATTTAATATAGGTAGTTGTCGCACCGTAACAAGGAAACTATTCATACATTCCGCTATGTTAGAAGTCATCATTCTCCCCCATGTTTACTGTTGCATGAAATCTTGATCACTGTTCATAACCAGCATCCTAAAGGTGCATCTTAACTCGGTTGTCAACTTTAACCAATTTAGCCATCAGTTTATCAAAATCCTCTTTTAAATAAGCCTTAGCCATTGAATAGAACACATCACTTAGTGTGTTTTTGCTTTTTTTGAAGTTTGAACAAACATTTTTCCAAAGGTGTCATATGCATGCAAAATGAGAAACATTTGAAAAATCAATACTGTTCTGTTTGTCGTTTAGAGTATTCCTGTAGCGACCTCATGTCATTTATGACTTGCTGAGACTGACAGTTCGGTCATCTGATCGTTCGTTTGGTTATGGGGCTAGTTTTAGTGTTTTGGGGCTTATGAACCTTGAACGATCATTTTCGATCAAAAGTTCAAGAAGATGACATTGGAATCCAATTCTGGCGATTCCATCAGCTCCAGAAGGGTCATTTTAGGCTAGTAGCAGGTCAGCATGACTCCCGAGGTTTTCAGTGTGAGTAGGTGCGATTAGGCATTTTAACTTTAAGTTTAAGCCTAAGTTTGACTTTAGTCAACATTCTGAGTAAACGCGCTCAGATGAGAATTCCGTCAACGCGGTTAGCTCCGAAATGTCAAGTTTGGTCTAGATTGACTTTTCTTTTGTGTCCTGAGGTTTCCAATTTTTTTCGAGCCCTTTTGTGGTTTTTGACTTAAAATTGCCTTTGGGAGTGGGACCCACTTTTTATCAAGGTGACCTCGTATAGAAATTTTGCCTATGACATTGAGTCCGGAATATCAATTTTGGTATGTTTGCAAATCTTGTTTGCGTGCACAGGGTTCCGAACAAGTTCGGAGCGCCCCATTGAAGTTTTTAAGTTTCCGAAATTTGCTGAAATCTGGTGTATTTAGTGCAGAAAATTCAGCACTTGTTCTAAAACTTTAAAAGGGCTTAACTCTCTAATTTCAAGTCCAAATTCAGTGATTCAAAGGTTCATCTTGTGGGGTTTTTCGCAAGGAACGTGTTGGTGAGCTTGGAAACTGATTTGGGATCCCCGTTTGAGGTAAATTTCGTAAAATACCTGCTGCCACGACCCCTTTTTGCGAGCTTGATTTTGGAATTTTTTAGACCTGTTTTCTCAGCCATTTTAAGTCCGATTTCAGTGATTCTTGAGGCTATCTTGAGTAAATTTTCGAGGAGAACGTCGTGGTGTTGTCAGAATTCACTGTAGACCTCTCGTTTCTGGTAAATTTACTGATTCAGCTGCTGTCCCGTTTCTAGTTCTTGAGAAAATCCGGGTTTTGGATGCATGTTGATATTGTGATGTTCCCGAGCCCCGAATTGTGTCCCATTTTGGGACATGAGCTCGGGAAACTGATTAGGACCTACTTTTGGGGTTAATTTTAGAATTTCCAACGCGGGTCTCACTTTCCCCGTTTTGAATCCGAAATTGGCCCGTCTCCATTTCTTGCGATTTTAGTGTCTAAACGACCATAATAATGTTGTGACTATATTTTTGATAGCATAGCAGCGTTTCGAGGCCGTTCGGAAAGGAAGAGCTCCAGAGAAGTAATTTTGGAGCGCGTGTACTCGGCCTACAAGTAGGCTACGACTTCCCTCTCTTAGATTGAGCAAGAGAGTGTGAATGCATGTTGATTAGTTGGGATTTGGGTTGGTAGTTATTGAATCATGCATAGGTGTTTAGAAATCATGTTTCGGCCTCTTTCGGGAATTATCGGGTAACTGTGAGCATGTTATGTGTTACTAATTCATCCTCTTTCCTATGTGGAGTGCTTGTATGCTTGATTACTGTTTATCTGAAGCATGTTGGGCCTTAGTTTAGGTTTGACTAGGGCTTGCCTTAGAAATACATGATTCGGAACCGATATGCCTTAGTTTTGCCCCGACGTCGCTCGGCCGACTTAGATCCCTGTAGACTAGTGTAGCAAACTTAAGTCTGATAGTTTTGGCCTTAGCTAGACGATACGCTTGCTCCGACGATAGTTATCCTTATTTCCCCGATGTTACGGCTTCACGAGTTATGTCGACGACACTAGTTTGGCTTTGCGATTTGAATTTGATTTTCAATTCGGTTCCTAGGACTTACATTGATTGGCTAAGTGTGGACGATGTTCCACGGACATTTATGAGCATGGATCGATTGGGACTCTTTCAACAGCTATGTTGGCACTTTTATATAGAGCATCCGGTTTAACTTCCGGCCTGTATTGCCCAGATACTTATAGAGCATCCGGTTTAAGGTCCGACCTCTATTGCCTAGATACTTATATAGAGCATCCGATTTAAGGTTCGGCCTCTATTGCCCAAATACTTAAATAGAGCATCCGGATTAAGGTCCGACCTCTATTGCCCAGATACTTATATAGAGCATCTGATTTAAGGTCCGGCCTCTATTGCCCAGATACTTATTTAGAGCATCTAGTTTAAGGTCCGGCCTCTATTGCCCAGATACTTATATAGAGTATCCAGTTTAAGGTCCGGCCTCTATTGCCCAAATACTTATATAGAGCATCTGATTTAAGGTCCGGCCTCTATTGCCCAAATACTTATATAGAGCATCCGGTTTAAGGTTCGACCTCTATTTCCTAGAGACTTATATAGAGCATCCGGTTTAAGGTCCGGCCTCTATTGCCTAGATACTTTATAGAGCATTTGGTTTAAGGTCTGGCCTCTATTGCCCAGATACTTATATAGAGCATTCGGTTTAAGGTTCGGCCTTTATTGCCCAGATACTTATATAGAGCATCCGGTTAGAGGTTCGGCCTCAGTTACTTGATACTTGTGATTGGTTACTTGGGTACTTCTGGTGAGCATCCAGTTCGAGGTCTGGTCTCCGTACTGTCAGATTCTACTATTGGGGTTGAGGTTCTGGTTCGATGTTCTCCGTTCTTAGGTTCTCATATGCAATTCTCTTTTGGTATAGTTATTTTGTGTACTCGTCGGGCTTAAGGGGGTCCGTTCAGGTTTTTAATTAAACTTGCGCTCGAGTGTACCTTCTGGGCTTATGGGGTCCAGTTAGGTGTAATTAGCTTATA
This sequence comes from Solanum raphanifolium, assembly GCA_036250405.1. Taxonomy (NCBI): domain Eukaryota; kingdom Viridiplantae; phylum Streptophyta; class Magnoliopsida; order Solanales; family Solanaceae; genus Solanum; species Solanum raphanifolium. The sequence continues at coordinate 19,037 of JAJOOE010021094.1, forward strand.
GATTACTTTAGTTAGTTCTTTCTACACTCGTGTGCATTCCATTGTTTACTTAGATTTCTGGTTTTGACCTCTGTTTGTGTTATTCCTTCTTTTCATATTGCCTTTACTTTTCAAGTTCAGTCGGCCTATGATATCTACTGGGTACCAACTGTTTTGGTACTCATGCTACGCTCTGCATCTATTTCGTGATGCAGGTCCGAGCATCAGTGGCCAGCACTGATCCAAGTTGGAGTAGTCTGATCCGGAGATGGGGGTAAGCACACAACGTTTTGTACTATTTCAGTCTCCATCTGTATATATAGACTTGTCTTTTACCTTTCGAGATAGTCCAGTCTCTGTAGTCCACTTTTGGGACTTGTACTCATTTTGTTAGTAGCTCTGTACTAGTGACTTCCAGGTTCTGGGAGGGATCTTTATTGGTATATATATGTTTTGATTTGCTTTTGCCTGTTTAGATTGTTATCTTAAATTTTGCCTACTTTTGTTTAGTTTCTGCCCTTAGACCCATTACTTGTTGTTACGGGTTGGCTTACTTACTAGTGGGTTATAGTAGGTGTCATCATGACTCGAGGAATTGGGTCGTGACAAATACTTACACTCTTCATTATGCTTTCATTTCTATCAGATACAACACACATTTTTCCCTCTCACCAAATGCACTTTTAAACTGTTGGAAGAACCATATCCATGTCCACCACTCCATAAGCTAACAGTAATATGCATCCTACTCATAAATAGCGCATAGTTTTGTTAATTTATAGATATACAACTACCCATATATAAAGTATCCAATACAATAAATCATTGTTACAAAAAAAATTATAAATTATAATCCAGTAATCATACCTGCCCCATCAAGTGTTCTTGCTTATACAAAAGTTCCTTTGTAAGCTCCACCAAGATGTGCACCCTCAACAACAACTACAGGTCTACAGAAGTCAAACTCCCTCATTAATAGACTTAATGCTATGAACAGATACATGAATTCATTTCTATTTGACTATGCATCCTTATATAAGAATTTGGATACACATTTGGAGTATGAATTCTCTTATGATTTACCAGTTTAGGCATTGTTGCAGCACTAATAAACCCAATTATAGTTTGAACATTTGTTAACTGCCTATCCCTTAATAGACAGGTATGCTCAGTATTGAAGTACCTCACTTTGAATATATCCAAATTTTTCCTAACAGATGCCTTCAATCTCCAAGAACAGTCATTCGATAAACACAATAATACATAGCTGCAATTTTTTCATATACATTATGAAAATGGATAATTGATACATTAAAACAAAACATTCTTTACACAATGATACATTAGTAAAAAAAAAAATCATACATTGATACATTAACATATAAAAAAAAGAATTTCAAATGTATCTGATACGTTATAGTAATATTACAGTTTCTCATAGCTACAAAAACACATTAAGTAGTAAATATACATCAAATCATTATTGTACCAATTTGAATACAATAATGTATCATGTTTATTATATTCATATTTAAATTCAAACATCCAAAAAAAATGAGTGTCACGTGTTTCTGATAATTTATACTAACCATACAGTAACTCACAAATCTGATACCTCAAAATATATATACGACAAACGTTTAATGTATCAACCTTATATGAAGGATTGGGCAAAATACAAATTCATCATTGAAAAATGAGTTGCATACCTTTTGCTATCAGATCTTTTGACTCAAAAATTGAAGCCATGTTTTATTTTGTATTTTTCCATTACAGCTACTAGAGAGGCTTTATCCTTGTACAATTGATTCACTTTCACGTCCGTACTATGTGTATCAGATATGTAATTTGTTACCTCCAATTCAGGTATATAACACGAATCACCATTTTCTGATTCCACCAAGTTAAGAGCGTATCCGTCCTTTTTAGCACCTTCAACATATACAATTTCTCCTGTCGATACATCAACACTTTGTATCTCGCCAACATCCTTATCAGTTGTATCAACATAGAGAGGATACATACCAAATCCAACCTCACATTTCTTCACCTCTACATACAGATTTACCCCCATATCATTCCTAATAATCAGTGGAGATGAGTTTCCATCTACAATGTATCGGATAACAATATATTTTCTATATACATCAATATTCAACTCAGCGGCAATGACTGAAACCATATTCATGAAAGAAATATCTTCACCAACCACTATCCCATCACTCATGTATCTTTCATATCTAACCTCACTCTCCCATACTCCTGAATGCCTCAACAGAATTGAGATATTCATTATGTATCTGATCAAACCTACAACAAAAATTTCAAATCTCACTCAAAATTTTCTTAGTTGAAACAGGGACCAAGAAGAACAGGATTTGGAATTTTGAATTTTGATTTAGTTTGTTATTTTAGGAATCACATTTTTATGATTGACAGTAACACTGAAACGGAATAGCGTGAATTAGGGGATTTAATTTAGATTTTCAGTTTTGTTTTCCTTTTTAAGTGCAACAACAAAATATATAAAGTATCAATATTAATGTATCTGAACTCGAAATCATGTATCCGACTATTTGGCTTTTTTAGGGATTATTGTAATTTGAAAAAAAATAGGAATAGAATGTAATTTCATCTTTAACACTATGGAATTCCTATAATTTATACAAAAATAAATAGGATCTTTGGCAAAGAGAGGTTCCACATCTCTCTCTCTCTCTCTCTCTCTCTCTCTCTCTCTCTCTATAGGCAGTGATGGCCCGTGTAAGCACGGACCCAACAAAGATTTTTGCGAGTTAAACTGCACGAACATGTAACTATGGACTATGGAGGATTTTTATGGGTTAATTGTGTGTGGGCACAAACATATATGAAAGATTTTTGTTGGCTAAATGCACACACAAACTTTATATAAATGGTTGGCAATCGTTTGTTTGTAGCTGTGGCTACATTATTTACATCAGATGTTTACATCCTATACTATTTACGTACTGCTACATTTTGGTTTCTCTCCTGTGTTAGCGCCTGGAAAAATGTACCTGCAGAAGAAGAGGAAAAATGAATTTAGATTTAAAGTGGAATATTTATTTATGCAACTAAGTAAGTGTCATTTATTTCCCACTCTTTATGGACTGTAGTAGTAGGTTATGCCTAAATAATTCAATAGACCTTTCAGAGATGAGAGCAACAGAAAGAAAAGAAGCAACTCAAAATGTGGAGAAGAGTTTTTTGTTCATTCTATGAACTGTTTGGTTGTAGAGGAATAAAAGATGTTTTCGGAAAAAAATCCGTCTTATTCTTTTTTTCACCGAGAATCTAAGGCTGAACAGGCGAGACTAATAAGACCCTTAAGTAAAGTAGTAAGTTACATTAAGACATTGTTCAAAGTCACTGATAATAAGTTTAGCATTGTGAATTCACATACTTCTGTAGACAGTGAAGTTTTATTGATAAATTCATACTAAATTTGGATTAAATCTTAAATTCATCATACGTTGACCAAGTCAAATTACTGGTTAATAAAGTCGGATTAATATTTAATTCAAAATTATATGACTTAAATAAAGTCCAAATTACATTTGGTTCGGTCCATTAAGTTGACAGGATGAGTTCAACTCATGTTCTTCAGGCCCAGGTTTCAAAATTGCTCGGACCAAAATACCCCTAAACCCTATCTCAAGCCTATATAAAGAGGTCTTCATAAGACCAGAAGAGAGATACACACATACACACAGAGAAATACATAGAGAATCCTTACACTTCAGTGGTGATCTTCAGCATACAAAGAAGTCTTCGCTCCAAGTGTTGAGCCGCAAGTATAACATCAAATCAAGAACATCCGTGAAAAGACGAATCAGGGGATTATATATCTTTTATTAAAGATTTTATAAAGATTGTAACCTTCACATAAATTCAAATACAAATATTGTTGTTTGCTTGCTAGTTTCCTTTCCTGTTTGCTGTATTTCAGGGACAAAACTTTAGACGCTTACAAACTGGCACGCCCAATGGGACCAAATCTGCCCTTCATCTCTTCTCTCTTAAATCAAATCTAAAAATCTGAAGCTGTAAAGGTGGAAGAATGAGTACTTCAAGCCTCGTCTTTGAGTTTCATCGAGTCTACAATCCGACAAGCCTTGAAGCAGGGGTCATTTGTAGACATTGAAATTTTGCGGACTCTACAAGACGTGTTCAATTTGAATTGGGACTCTAGAAGATGTCTTCAATTTCAATTAGAATTTTTGGAGGCTACTCAACCCAAAACCCTAGTTTACGCCTATATAAAGGGTACTAAATTCCCTTAAAAGGCATCTCAAAATATCCCATAAACTCTTGGGTATTTTAAAGATCAAGATCTCGAATATTCCATAAAAGTCATGGAATATTCATATAGAGGTCAAATCTAAATCATCCTAGTTCGAGAAATACGCCACTAATGGCCCTCGAATCATGGATAAATCTTAGGAGAGTAGAATCAAGGGAGGAACGGAACAGAATTGTACCCGTATATTTATCAATAAAGTTATGTTTCTTCCGATTTTATTTGTGTGGTTTATTTATTTTTTATATGTTTAAAATTTGTTACAAACTTGTAAGAACTGGGACCACAAAGGACAATTTCTTTCCATGAGCCATCAAGCTCGCAACTTTAAAAACAGAAGCGCACACATAGTTGACTTTCATATTCGGAAGCACAAATTTGCAAAGCCAACAAGGAAAGAAGGCTGATCTGTAAGTGATTCTGCCACATCTAACTCAACAAAAGGGGCATTCTCCTCGTCAGTCCGCAGTAGGAAGTTCGAATCAATATGTCCAGAAGGATTATGGTTTAACCTTGGCTTTGTGGATCGTAACTTCGACACCTTTTGCTGAGGCTCAGCATATCTATTAGGTCCTCTAAACTAAAACTTCACCCAATCATGGATGGACACTTCCTGGAGATCATCTTTAGCTAATCTGTAGAAGGCCGAAAACAAATATCAACAACTTTGGGGAAGAAGCAATTCTCTTTGAGTATGCATCTGTGTCAATTCTTTCGCCGAGGGAACGACTTCATCATAAAAGTACCCTTGTATATGGAGACCTCCAATGGCTTGTAAGTCTCAAAGTGATATGGACATCTCTCCAATGAAAGCATAAAGCGTATTGGCAGATGGGTGCCAAAATTCACAAAAAGCATGGAGTATATTGTCGTCATAGTCGTACGTGAACAAAGAAGTATATACAACATCTTAGAACTTGATAAGCTCCAAAATCTCCTTGTGGCGGGGCAGCACGTCCTCTACCCATTCCCAGTAACCAGGTGTGTAGCAAACATTGCCAATGTTAGAAGAGGGAACACACCAATTGTTGAAACATCCATTAGAATGAGAAGATTTGGAAGATGTTGCGTCATGATGAATTGCGGATTTCAATAAAGGAACTTTTATGCTAGTAGCCTTGCTCGAGAAGTTTCTCATGACGTCTTTGGTATCCATTTTTTACCATTCTTTAAGGAGAAGAGATTCATCATATACCCCATTAACAAGGGGGGGAAGAAGCCAATAGCCGGAGGCTGAGCCTCCAAAAGTAGAACTTTGGCATTTGGATTTTGTTGGTCGTAACCTACTATTTCAAGAAGAGGATGCGGCGAATCTCGGTCGGGGAAGTGCATCATGTTGCGGCATCGAAGCCGTATTTCTCTATCAAATATCTGTGAAAAAAATTAAACAAATGGAAAAAGTTTAGATTCGTAAGAACATGTCCAAAGTAAATGTGGTAACCTCTAATTTTTGCAGTTGGTGAAAGGCTGATTTCAAATATAAAATTGAATCAACACAGATGTAATCTAGTCGTGGTTTTCATATATGATGTAGCCCTATGAATTTACTTTCCAACATCGTAAATCGCTTGTGATTTCGTTATTCCTACGTCGAGATATGAATTTTTCCGCGAAGTTGCACAAAGCTGATGCATTCAGTTTATCAGAATTTTAGGCTGAGTTAAAAAAAAATCACCTTAGTAAATTCGATCAAACGGATAACGATTTCAATATCCCTACAATTAGATATGAATTTTCTACAAAAGTCGTGCTGAGCTGAAAAAAAAGTGATGAAAAACAGAGTGGGAAAATAATTTACTTGAGAGAGAAGGACTCAATTGAACTTGATGATGCGGCAATACGATATACAATCACCGGGAGAATGTGGGTATATATAGATTTCAAAATATGGAGACATCAATTTGATTCCTTCAAATTATGGAAAATTATAATGATGGAAAGTTTAGTTCCTACAAATTATGAAAATTATGGTAAGTTTTCAAAGGAATTAAATTATGGAAATTTTTCATGGGAATCTAATTATGGAAATTCCATAGAAACCAAATTATGGCAAGTTTCCATAAGAATCAAGTTATGAAAATTTTCCAAAAAAGTCGAGTTATGGAAATTTCATAGAAACCAAATTATGGTAAGGTTTTCTTAGAAACTACATGAAAGTCAAATGATCTCTTACAAATTAGAGAATGTTGTCATGAAGACTCTGGTAAATGTTCACCTCAACATATCGGCATAGTCATTTCTCATGAAGCTTCAAATGTTTCGTGAAAGATCAACTACGAAGAAAAAAAACATTTGTTTCACAAATACTTCAAGGCTAGTCTTTACAAGTTCGACAAATCGAGCACCCCAACAAGCCTCGAAGCAGGGGGCATTTGTAGACAATGAAGTTTTATTGACAAATCTATACTAAATTTGGATTAAATCTTAAATTCATGATACATTGACCAAGTCAAATTACCGGTTAATGAAGTCGAATTAATATTTAAGTCAAAATTATATGACTTAAATCAAGTCCAAATTACATTTGGGCTAGTCCATTAAGTTGACAAGATGAGCCCAACTCATCTTCTTCAATCTCAGGGGTCAAAATTGCTCGGACCAAAATACCCCTAAAGCCCTAGCTCAAACCTATATAAATAGGTCTTCATAAGACCAGCAGAGAGATACACACATACACATAGAGAAATACATAGAGAATCCTTGCTCTTCAGTGGTGAACTGCAAGTCTTCCACATACAAAGAAGTCTTTGTTCCAAGTGTTGAGCCGCAAGTATTCCATCAAATAAAAAACAGTCGTGAAGAGAAGAATTAGGGATTATATATCTTTTATTAAAGATTTTATAAATATTGTAACCTTCGCATAAATTCAAATACAAATAATGTTGTTTGTTTGCTATTTTCCTTTCTTGTTTGTTGTATTTCAGGGACGTAACTTAAGACGCTTACAACTTCTAAATAGCTTGTCCAAGTTGTAGCAATGCCAGTTAATTCGTTGTTGAAATAACACGACAATACAAATAATGGAATAACAACCACGGTTGAAATATACCTAATCAAGACTTTGAATATCTGAAGCATTATCTCGAAATAGGAATTTTGCCATAGTGTGTTCTTTGATAAAAAGACGCTAGAGAATTTTGTGTTTCAATGTTCTCTTTTTAAATAAAGTTAATCCTTTGCTCTTACAAAAAGTGAACCACTCGCTTCATCACCTAGATTTTTCTTACATATTTTTTATGGATTGATGCCTCGAGAACATTTTCTTCACAAGCAAAAGAGAAGGTTGGAAATTTTGCTGTGACATAGCTAGCATAGCAATTATGCAGATAATGTTATTACATAAGTAGTTAGCAACATCATGAGTCATTATCAGACTATTTTATTTCAACATGTATTTGAAGGCTAACCAAAGGAAAACAAATAACATAATGAAGAATGTAGCGATGTAGAGTCCAACTAGGACTTTCATGAAAGGTCTCATTCATCTTGATTGAGGAGTTTCTTACTGATCAACCACCATTATATCCCTAGTAGAACTTAAAATTCACTAATGAAGTCGGCAATAATGTTGGTGTCTTTAAACAATAGCCTTATGTAGAAATCAAAGCTGATATTGACAATCTCACTAACATGAATTTTTAGTGCCTCGTTCAAGAGACGATACTTGTAACCTCCTATTTTTTCTAAATTTCCCCAAACACATCCATTTCAGAGTAGGAGCCAGCTGAACATACTTGTTGAAAGCAAAGAGTCCAAATGGAATTCATAAAAGTAACCAATATCAGGGAAAAACTAATGTAAGTTTCAGAGAAAGGGTACAACCCATTGTCATCACTTACCAAGAAGGAAGAACTACTTGGGGAACGAAAGGTGAATGTGATGTCTCCCTCTCAGTTGCAAGCCTCTTAGCTTTTTAAAGTTCGTTCAATACTGCTTGAAAATCTTTAGAAAATTTAGCATCTATAAATTTCTTGCTAGCATGAGAGCAAAGAACAAATTTACAATTATAAGCAAAAGAGACAAGTTGTAACACCCCGTATTCGAAACAGACCAAAAATGCAGATTTTGAGAAGTTTCAGGTGCAACCCACGGTTGCCATCCACGGAACGTAGGTCAGACCACGGCCCGTGCTGGTGGTCCATGGTTCACCACAGCAACCCCTCCCAGACCCAGCTCAGAAAATTGGCTAAGTCCCGACTCACGGACAGACCCACAGTCCATAGACCAGACCACGGTCCATGGTCTGTGTCCGTGGATCGAGACTTCCCTTACCCAGCCTCTGACACAAACTATGGTCGACCAGCATGGACCGTCATTCGATCCACGGTCCGTAGGTCTGACCGTAGATGAGGGTCAACAGTCAGTTAGATGAAGATTATTGATTGGTCAACTTTAGATGGTCATAAATTTTAGCACAAAAGGAATTGTGTATCCCATGGCCTTTGGTATGATAGATAATTGAATTATCTTTCCAACGCCACCGAGTTTGCTAAATTCTGACCTCCGAGTAAAAAGTTATGCTCGTTTTAGTGAAGCCCTGTCGAGCAGACTCGACCTACGGACCCAATCGACGGTCCGTCGATTG
>JAJOOE010021095.1:0-29346 GCA_036250405.1 Solanum raphanifolium
TTTAAATGTGTGGATGTAAATAAGTTTTTTTATTATTCCGCACTATTTTCATTATTGAATGCAATGAATGACTATGTGGCTTGTATAAGACCCCTTCGGGGTCGAGTACGCCTTGTTACGACTTGGGGGTGCTCCCGGGTCGTGATAGGAACCCTCTATTAAGCTTTCTCTCTGGTTTGGAAGTGAAATTTCATGGCTTAAAATGTTGAGTAAGCCGACATACCACATTTTGTTACTCGACCCGGATTCTACCCGGTAGTCCGTAGTAAAACTCTCATAACTTTTTACTTCGATGTCGGTTGGATATGGGGTTTTGTGCGTTGCATACTAGACTCGTAGGCATTCGATTTAATAGGTGATAGGCCTTCTAACTCTTTATATATTGAGAGAAAATATCAAAGACATTTGACTCAAATTTCAGAGAATTCTTTAAAAATGAACTTACGATAACTTTCGCCAACTTTTCTTTTGCAACTTACCTAACTTCAAAACTTGAGATACTACCCTTGAACACTTAAAATATGATATACCACATCATTCTTAATTTATTACTCACCCTCCTCGTCTTTCCACTAAGATACGAGCTAATTTAGATGTTTTGAAAAGTCGGGGTGTTACAATGTTGGGGAAAAAATGCAACAAACTATTTCACCCCATTTACTATTCAAACAAAACTCTAAACGCTGCTCAACATAACTACACAGTTATAGGACAAGAATTACTTGCGGTAGTGTATGTGTTTGAGAAGTTCTGGGCCTACTTGCTAGGCACTAAAATGGTTGTTCACACTGATAATGTTGTACTGCATTATCTGATTGCAAAGAAGGATGCCAAGCCATGATTGATAAGGTGTGTGCTACTGCTGCAAGAATTTGACTTTGAAATCAAAGATAAGAGAAGTTGTGAAAATCAGGTTGCAGACAACTTATCAAGATTGGAAGGCAAGGAAAATGACGAGCTGGAGATAGACATAAATGATGCCTGTCCCGATGAACAAGTATTCACGGTAACTATCCAACAATCCCCTTGGTATGTTGATTTTGCTAAATAAATAGTGTGTGTGTGGATTGATGCCAGAAGAACTGAACTTCTACCAACAAAAGAGGTTCTTGTTCGATGTTAAGAAGTACTTTTGGGATGAACTATATTTATTTAGAGAGTGTGCAGACCATATCATTAGTAGATGTGTTCTAGAGGAAAAACCCATCGAAAATCTCCATACTTATCACGCTTCACCGGTTGGGGGTCATCATGCTGGTGTACGTACAACTGCTAAATTTCTTCAAAGTGGTAACTACTGGCATCCCTCTACAAAGATGCTCATGAGTTTGTTAAGAAGTGCACTCAATGTTAGAAACAAGGTGGACTGTCTAAAAGACATGAGTTGTCTCTCACGCCCGTTTTAGAGGTTGAGCTATTTGACGTGTGGTGAATAGATTTCATGGGACCATTTGTGAGTTCGTTTGGTATAAGTACATTTTGGTGGCAGTAGATTATGTTTCTAAATGGGTGAAGGTTGTTGCACTACCAAACAATGAAGCGAGAAGTGTTGTCCAATTCCTAAAACGTTACCTCTTTCCTAGATTTGGTACTCCTCGGGCTATTATTAGTGACGGGGGGATCCCATTTTTTCAACAAGTTTTTTGCCTCCGCATTGAGCAAGTATGGAGTGAAACACAAAGTAGCAACTCCGTATCATCCCCAAACGAATGGCCAAGTTGAAGTGTCGAATTGGGAGATCAAGAATATCTTGGCCAACACAGTTAATACAAATAGGACTGATTGGTCTCAAAAGCTTGATGATGCTCTATTGGCATATCACACCGCATACAAAACACTAATCGGTATGTCTCTGTATCAGCTAGTCTTTGGAAAATCCTGCCATTTACCGGTTGAATTGGAGCACAAAGCATTATGGGCATTGAAAGTCCTAAAGTTGGACTGGGAAAAGACTTCAAAAGAGAGAGTAGATTAGCTGAATGACACCTAGAATTTTCCCCGTTAGTATAGTTGACTAAGTGATGCAAACTCTTGAAATGATCTTAGGAAACAATTTTTAAGAGTGAAATAATTTGACAATATACCTCTTTTGTGGCCAACCTTGTGAGTGTGTGAACTTTGCTTGAACCCCTTTTTGAGCCTTATCCTTTTCTTGGAAGAAGCTTGATACAATTGTAACACCTCTTTATCCATTCACCCATAATCCTCATGAAGTGTGGTGTATTTGACTAGCCAACTTAGGCCAAAAGCCTAAGTTGGGGGTATGGTTAAAAGAGAAGGTAAATCAAGAAGTGTGAAGAAGTCCCCCTTGATCCATGGTTTTGAAAAATATGGAACCCCTCCATACAAAAAAAAGGAGAAAAGAAGAATGAAAAAGAAAAAGAATGAGAATGTTGCAAAAGAAATGGGGTGTCCTGTATTCCATGAAAAGTGAATAATGGGGTGAATTTTGAGCATGAATGAGAATGTTGAAGAGAAGGAAAGGAAGTAATGTTCATACCACATTTCATGAGGATAACAACCTCTGAGCCTAAATGACCATACCATTACACTCAACCTCATTACAAGCCTTGAAAAGACCTTTTTGATCTTGAGTGAGCTAAATCAAATGTTGATTGGAAAATGAGGGCAAACCTATGGGTGAAGTTAGGCATGTGTTCATCTTTATGAGTGTGAGAGTTGTATGTGATTCGGAGCTATAAAGTGTTGAACAATTATGTGTTAATATGGAATCATCTTTGTTGTGAGGGCAATTGAGTACCTTTGTTAAGCTTGAACTTGCATCTGAAGCAAGTATTGAGAACTTGAGAATCTTTGATAACGGTGAGTCATTACTTGAATCTTTGAGTGCACAATTGGTCCTTGCATGAGTAAGTTGAGTCTTGTTGTGTGCATTCATGTTTGAATCTTTTGTAGCATTATTTGAGACATCCATTTTGAACTACTGAACTTAAGTTTTACTTGAGGACAAGCAAAAGTTTAAGTTGGGGTGTTGATGAGATCGAGATTTGGACTCATTTAGGGCTTTATTTGTATAGAATTAGTGTCCTCAAATGCTCAATTTATGCTAATGACTGATGTAAAACTCTTGATTTTCAGTTATATGGGTTGAGGAACAAAGCTAGGACAAAAATGGGCAACAAAGACAACATAAACTTAAAAGGAGAAGAGGAAAATCAAGCCTAATAATCGCAGAGATCACTCGTTGGATCGCCAAGTTTCTCCTCTATCGCCTTAATTTACAGAACTCTAAGACTAGATTAGGAGTAACTTCGGCGAGCAGCAGTTACATTCGGCGTTTCGCCGATCATATCGGTGAAGGATGACCTCGTTGCCAAAAGTACTGATCGAGATCCTGATAAGCGCTAATGGGCGAGTTAAAAGGCAAAAAGGTGCATCGCGGAATGAAATGGCGATCCCAATTTGGCTCGCCTAAAATTATAGTGGTTGGACTAAGAAGATGTGAAGAATGAAGGTGAGACAAAGGACGGTCGGTGAAGCCCGACTTTCCTCACCAATTGGTACCAACTTTGCTTTACTTTAACTTTTTTCAGCTTTTTTCGCTCCTTTTTGCTTCGTATTGCCCTTGTATTGCTCTTTTGCCTTCATTGTTGCAAATTAACATTTTAACATCAGTTATGAGTGTAAAATAGGCATTGAGGACACTAAATCTTTGAATATTAAGCCCTAAATGAGTTGAAATCTCCAACTCATAACGACACTAAGAGGTCTCATCACCAGGGTCAGTTAAGCGGTCATTCAACTAGAGGTAGACATTATTTAGTTTAGGGATCATAGGATTATCAGGGTAGACCGATGTCGGCCGCTATTTAGAGTATTAGAGGTAGTACCAAGGTCACCAAGGCTGGAGTTTAGGTAGCTCAAGGTAGTGCTCGTGGTGGATCTTAGACTAGTGGTGACCGTAGACAATTTTAAGTTGTAACAGGTAGATCCAAAGTGGAGGCCTCAAATGAAGTGATCACAAGTACCGTCCTAGTTTGTCATCGTTTTGCTACATGATTATTTGATCTTGGGTCAACTTATTCTTATGTTTCTTCTTATTTTCTACAGGTATTGCTCATGTGTGTTAGCCTCTTTCCAATCCTATTAGTGTCTCTATCCCGGTAGGTAATTCCTTAGTGGTGGATCGGGTGTACCAGGGGTGTGTACTGACATTTTCTTATAGTGACACTTGGCAAACTTGATTTTACTTGATATGCTTGATTTTGATGTGATATTGTGTATGACTTGGTTATATTCCTATCATGCGATCTTAGATTGTTATGCAAAGACTATGACCTTAGCTTACCCTTGTTTATCTCGATTGGTGTGGAAGGGTGCTCTAAGTTTGTATCTGAAGAGAGTGATATATTTTCTTTGTGCACGTCGTATGATGGAGAAATGATGTTTTTCTTATTTGGCCCATGTTCATGATCTTACTATGCTTCCATCCCATTTGAAGGCCACGAGAGTAGTGAGAGAGTTCATGGATGTGTTTTCTACAGACTTACCAGGTATTTCTTTTGACCATGATATTGACTTTGTGATTGACTTGTGGTTAGGATTACCATTAGTTGAGATTTCGAGATTCTAATATCACGAAGACTGCTTTCGAGACTAGTTATCAAAATTATAAGTTTGTGGTCATGTTCTTTGGGTTAACTAATGCCCCAACCAATTTTATGGAGTTGATGAATCAGGTATTTCACCCTTATTTAGATTTCTTTGTAATTGTGTCTATTGATGATATCTTGGTTTATTCCAAGAATAAGCCTGATAATGTTTGTCACTTGGGGACGGGACTTCATTAAGAAAGGATAAGTTGTGTCAAAATTTCTCCAAGTGCGAGTTTTGGGTTGAGTCCATTGCTTTATTGGGCCATGTGATGACTAAGAAATGTATTATTGTTGGTTCGATCAAGGTTGCATAAGTTACTTATTGGGTGAGACCCACTTATCCTACCCAAATTTGGAGGTTCATTGGGTTAGAGGGATATTATAATTAGTTTGTTCAGAGTTTCTCTTCCATCGCAACTCTGTTAATTACGTTGACTCAGAAGACTATGATATTTCTGTGGACTGATGAGTGTGAGGCGAGCTTTCAAAAGCTAATAGAGTTATTGACCTCAACACCTATTTTTGCACAACCTGAGGAGGGTGTGGCATTTGTGGTATTCTTTGTTGCTTCGGGTGTTGGTTTAGTTGGTTTATTGATGCAAAAGGTGAGAGTCATAGCCTATGCTTCTAGGAAGACGAAGGTACATGATAAGAACTATCATACTCATGATTTAGAGTTAGCGGCAGTGGTCTTCATTTTGAAGTTACTGAGGAATTATCTCTTTGGTGTGAATTGTTAGTTGTTTACTAATCATCATATCCTTAAGCATCTCTTCTTTGAGTCGAATCTAAACATGAGGCTGCGTAGAGGGTTGGAATATTTGAATGACTATGACATTGCCATTCTTTATCATCAGGGTAAGGCAAACGTGGTAGTGGATGTTTTGAGTCGAAAGACACCTAGTATGGGTAGCTTAGCCTTTCGCAAGGTAGAGGAGAGACCTTTGGCTTCAGAGGTTTTGTCATTGGCTGGACGGTTAGTTCTACTCAATATTTTTGCACCTCACCGTGTTTTAGCCTTCGTTGATTCTAGGTCTACTTTGATGGATGATACTCTCAAATTATACCTCCCTAAAGAAGTATAATCGATCGTTGTCAAATAAAGAACCCAACTTGTAGGTTGGGGTCGATCCCACGAGGAATATGGTTTAGACTTAAACTTAACTCACTATTATATTCGTTTAGTCAACTTATTTCCAAAACAAGTAAGTAAGGGGGGGGGGGTTTATGAAACAAATAACTGATTGTTGTTAAGTAACAAGTGAGCAAGATTCGAACTTTGTTGTTATCAATGAGAGAGAGAAACTAGGGTGTATGTGCTCCCCATAAGCTCTTAACTAGGTAATCATAATAATAGTAATCATTTCGTAGTGTTTTACATGCAAAGTTGGTAAGATATGTTTCCCTAAGTGATTGGTCCTCTAAATAGGGAATTTCACTCCGCACCTTGGTCCGGCTACGTGTGTATAATTTACTAGCCTTTACCTTTACCTCAGATTAGACATCAAATCAATAAATGTCTTAGTTTGCACCCTCGCACCAATTGACATTAGAACATTAGATAGTATCACACCAAATCTCTGTTGATAATTATTTTCTCATTAACTACCTCCTTGGTCCGGCAAGTAGCAACAAGGCGAGTTCTAACGCGTGCACTCGTTAAAAAGACTTCTAAGTGAAAGAATTACCAATGTATGAATCAACACAATTCAAGAATTACTTAGTTATTATTCATACGTTGTTAATTGCTCATGGTTCCCACAACCCTAATTGTGGATTTAGTTACTCATGCTTGAAAGAGCACAATTCATATTTTGTAAAGAGAATTCATGAACTTACGTGTAGAGTAGAAGAAACTTGTAATCTTCAATTGATATTCGAAGAAAAAATCTCATAAACCGAAATTCGGAAATCAAATTGTTAAAGTTTGCAAGTTAATTCCCAAGAGAATATCAAGAAATAAAAGTAAAAAATAATGTCTAACCCCCAAAAATGAGGTTTACGTACCCTATTTATAGAAATACTAGTCCAAAACAAAAAGGAAACAAAATAAGGAAATAAACTTTCTGGACGCGGCTTCGATCGACGACTTCAACCTATGGACCGTGGGCCAACCTACGGTCTGTAGGTCCCCTCCGTTGGTCAACACTTAGACTTTTTCTTGTAGAGGCTGGAACCTTCACTATCAAATACAATCGACGGACGTGCAGAACGGACCGTAGGTTGACCTACGGTCCGTTCGTCCTCTTCCGTGGCTCCATACTTAGGAATTTCATCAGGTACTGGAACTTCAATTCCCTTCATCATAAGACGGATGTGCAGGACGGCCCGTGGGTCGACCTACGATCCATCACTTGCATCCGTAGTTCCACACTTGGTCATACATCTTGATGCTCCATCTGCGCCACCCATTTACGGATCGTAACTGGACCTACAGTCTGTAGGTGACTTCCGTTGGTGGCTCCTTCTGCAGATTTTCATCTGTCATCTCACACTTCCACGTCCAAGCGTATTTCCTCCAAATATACCACAAAAACATTAATTCCTACTACAATATGTCCCTAGATACATACAAGTCTTACGTGAAATGTATCGAAAATACCGTAAACTCACGGTATATCAACACCCTCAACTTAGACCCATTGTTTGTCCTCAAGCGACGCACTAAACTTTAAACGACACTTGTGTAGATTACATGGCTATTTCAACCCATTCCATCTTCTTAGTGCAAATCCTTTTTATTAGTCTCAACACGCTAAATCATGCGGATTAAGATATGACAAAGTTCGACCAATAGACACCACAACATACACTTTTTCACAATCACAGAGGCACCAACTCTCAGACAATGTAACTAGTGCCCTCACTTTAAATGAAATCCTTTTCACACAGAAGCTATGAATTTTGAGTTTTAGGATTCATTCAACACTCACACTCAGAAGTGATTTCAAGTACAGTTAGTGCTCAATACCATAGGTTTGCCCTTATTTTCACTGCTTAGACTCTCCAAACTAGTTGCTAGGATCACTATATGACTTTCTTAGCATGTAACGTAGGCTCAGGGTCAGGTTTGGTACATTTGGGTACTTTTTAATGACTTTCTGTCCTTCTTGACATTACATTGGCTTTTTACCTCTTGTGTCGACCTATTTATGACATTCTTTCATTTTACTTTCTTTTCCTTAACTCTTTTCAACGTGGATGTGACTTTTGACTTTGTGTCTCTTATTTTTCACTTTCTTCTTTTTCTTTCACTTTTTTTTCTTTATTTTTTTCAGAACTTTTATTTATCATCTTTTTGCTTCTTTTGCACAAAGTCACACATTCTTCTATCTTTTCTTCTTCTCTTTTCAACACCACACTCATTTCATACCTTTTTTTTATTTTAGTTTCCTTTTTCAAAGCCACCCTCAACTTATGGATTTTGCATTAGTTGAGGTGCACAATATCCAATGCCAGACCAGGGACAAGATCAAGGTAACTTTTGACTTAGACACTTAACTTAGGGTTTTGGCCTAAGTCAAGGTGCACATGTCCAAGGAGGGACCTGGGCCAAAGAAAATATTTTAAGGGAAGGTGAGTTAGGCGAATCAAATGAAATGGTCTATTTAAGGCTCAAATAGTTGGATCAAAGGGAACATTGATTTCATTTGGTCGGATCATTTTAGGCTTGAGTGGACTAATTTGAACAAGGGCCTATGATCATTTCCCAACTTCTACCCTAGATCATCTTAGCAGGATCAACAAGGCATGTTCTAGATTGGCATAAAATGTTTGAACATTCAACTTTTCTCAGACATTTTTGGCACATTGTTTTAGTATCAGATTATCAGATTACCCAGTTCAAGTTTTAGCTTAAGTCATGAGGTCAAATCGGCTCTTATCATGTCACATTGAGACCAACACATTCAACTCATCAAGACTATAGATCTAGCATAATTCAACATTTTGGACAGGGATAATTTTTTTCATTCTTGTCATGGCAGCATTCTTTCATTTTTCTACTTATTCCTACACATACATTCCTAAACATGCCAGTTCAATAGAGATTAAAACAGTCTCTTGGGGGAAAAGAACATAGGCAAAAAACCCCACGAGAGGATTATGAGTCGGGTTTACTCAAACTTCACCCTATCACTCACAATACGTTTACCCCACCCCCAATAAAATAAAGTGTGATTGTCCCCAATGCACAAAAAAATACAAAGCAAAGGATAAGGTGAAGCAAACTTGTGGCGCATATGCGCCAAAGACCACTCAACAAATGGGTGGGTCCGGTTTCCCAGAGACCGCTGGATCAACACGTGGAACGCCATCAATAGCGCTCCTATCTACCATCTCAGCACCCTCAGTAGTGCTATCATCAACTCTTACCGCACCATCAGTAATTCTCACACTGCTAGAGGCACCAAAACCGATCTCCCTAGCCCGCTGCTGTCGCATCTCCTCGTCAACTATGGATGCCCTCCAGGCCTCCTCAGTCTACTAGTGCTCCCTCTTGCTAGCTCTCCCAGACTCAGTTTCATTAGAACTAAGACTGGAGCGGGGGCGCTTCCCAGCAGTACAGGAAGAATCTGGCGGTGGCATACGATCTCCGAATATGGCACTCAACACTGTATCAGCAACCGATGTCATAGGGGCAGACTCAAGATCAGTCTCTGGTGGATCTAGGATGGCATAAAGGTCATCCCGGAGCCTAGCTAACTCCCCCTGGAAAATGGAAACATCAACGGTGGGGTCAGCCTCTCTAAGGCGTGCACTCAAATGCATCCAAATGCTGGTGAACGGCTTGAACCTTACGGTCCATCATTTGCTCCATCCGCGCCTGGAACTTCGCTATGAAGCGCTGCATCCATGGATTCACATGCTGGAGTAGCGTGGCCTTTTGGGCTTCCAACTTCTGTACACTAGCTAGAGGCACACTAATAGACCTTGACGAAGGAGTGGCTCTAGAGGAGCTAGGGGGCTTACTGGGGGTTGGAGATAGGGAAGCCGGGGCATCATATGTAGTGGCTGGAGGGGCAGGATCATTACTTTGCATCTGGTACACATCTGCTACAAGGATCGATCCAAATAGTGGCACCTCAACCGGCGGCTCCCTGCGAGGTGCAGCTACATTGGCCTCATCCCAAATCAGGCCGATATCTAGGGTCTTGGTCGCCTAAAGGAATCGGTCATTGTGCCAAACTAGTACTCCAACATCCCTTTAAAGTTGAAAGATGAGGCATGGGAAAAGTAAGGTGGTGGTGGTCTTGAAGGCCCTCTCATGTATTTCCACAATCAGCAATCGGGTAAAGTCGACCTCCAACTCAGCAACGAAGGTTACAACCATAACTGCTCGATCCCACGATAGCATATTATCTGCCTGAGTAGGGGACACACGGTTCTGCACCAACAACTAGAAGAATTTGGCAGCAAATGTCAGGGTGGCCTTCTTGATACCCAAGCTTGGGATGTGGACCAACTCAACGCGCTCTCTGTTTGTAGCACGTTGAGAGGCTAACTAGTGAAAAAGAGATTCTTTCTGTTTGGCATTCCTCTAAAATACCCCACTCGGAACGATGTCCATGCGATAGTCGAACTCGGCCGTATTGATTGGTAGAGTGTGGCTTGGACCGTGGAGGACCTTGTGGAGAGTAGTCTCAGATATGTCAACTGAAAACCCATGCACTAGTGTAGCTGTGAGTGGAGGCTGGGCGGCGGGATTCGCCCGTCTGTCAATGAATCCTCAGAAAGTGGCGGCGTAGGAAGCATAGAACTCCTTAACTATCTCCTCACTGAACGACCCTGTGCTACGGTCCAGTCACTCTCACCTATGCCTCTGGAAAAGAGCGTGGATGGCGGGTGCGGTGTGGAGGCTGCCTGTGTACCTTACGCTCCTTTGCGATCAATCTGGCCATCTTTTCCTTTTCGTTCAGCACATGAGCATCCCTGTAGATCTGGTATTGGCCATCTACACACCACCTATTAGGCTCATCAGGATTTTATGGAGGCTCAAAACTATGAGGTACGGGGACATCACTCGTACTGGCAGCCTCAGAAGACGAGGCAGTGTTTCCACTGGGACTGGAGCCGGAGACGGATGCGGACTTAGAGCCAACCGGTGAACCAATTT
Source organism: Solanum raphanifolium (assembly GCA_036250405.1). NCBI lineage: Eukaryota > Viridiplantae > Streptophyta > Magnoliopsida > Solanales > Solanaceae > Solanum > Solanum raphanifolium. Next base: position 10,732 of record JAJOOE010021095.1, read on the forward strand.
GTGTAGCCCCTCATAAGACTGGGGGCAGTGACCACGTCGGGAAGGACCAGCTGAGCTTGGTGTCTCTTAGTGCGAGGAGCAGTAGGGGAGGTCCTGGTGTTGGAAGGAACATAGTCAGAGTCCTTATCGATCAGCCGTAAGGAAGGTGCCACCGATTTTGATTTACCCTTTGCAGCGTAAGTCAGAGCTTGCTTGGGGGCCATAGTACCTGTAGAAGCTTAGTTAGTACCAAAATGAGCTAATAACATACTCGAAATTTTTTTAGAACAAGAACCAAACCAAAACAAAAAATAAAATTTTTTTGGACAGTAGTTGAACTGTCCACACCTTCGGTCCGTGGATGGACCTATGGTCCCCTCCGTAGGTCAGAGTTCCCAAAAGTTGGGTCTCTGATGTGAACCATAGGATTGCAGAATGGTCTGGTGATGGAACGACGTACCATAGTCCACCTCCGTGGTTCCAGACTTGGTGACTATTTCATGTGCAACAGACCCACGGTCCCAACCTACGGTCCGGGTTTCGTGGGTGAGGTTTGTGCCAGGTTTCAGACATGCCTCATTTTGTACTCATTATGTCAACAAATCAACTAATCAACCTAGGTCTAATCATGCATTTCAACAGAATATATGGTAGTTTGTCATCCTTAGGGATCCGATTACTCACAATTTGACATTTTAACATATCGAACTAGGAGCCCTAAGTCAAAACTTCCATTCAGAACTTTTACCCTGATTTGGTTAGTTTTAATAAACTACACACTCACATACCATCATCCCAAGGGCTATTCTAGCATACAATTCAACATTTAACTCTAAAATTAACAACTCTAACAACCTAAGGTCAAGTTTCAACTTCGTGACTTCGTAATACAACAATGAACAGTGAATTCAAAGTCAGGGTGAAGTCGATTACTATTCAAGCAATCGAAGTGTGTGAGTGTGTGATTTCAATGGATTCCTTAGACCTTTGCTAGCCCTTTGACACCAAACCATGACAGAGAACTCTCTATGAGGGGGAAATGCGGTGATTTTGGGAGAGAAGAAGAGAATTATGGGAGAGTAGAGTGAATTATGGGAGAATTAATATGGGAGTTTTAGGATTTGGAGGGGTTAGAAATGGTTAGGAGGGAATTTGGGTAGTGGGGGATGAATTTAAAATAAGGTGTTTTTATTACAAGGGGGTCCGGGTCGGGTATCTAGAAACCATAGTTTGGACCCACGAGACCCCGTCTACGATCTGTTGGTCGACCTACGAACCGTAGGTCAGGTGTGTAGGTCACTTAACACTTAGAAAAAATTGGGACACAAACCTGGGGTCTATGGACGCCATTCACGGTCTATGGATGAAACCACGGACCATCGATGGGGTCCGTAGACCTCTGCACAACCCTTTTCTGCATATTCAGCTTTTCATCCCTACACACATAGCAACCATTAGGACTTTCTTTTTACATTTTCTGGTCAACTTTTAGACACAGACCCTATTCTATATCTAGCCAACACTAATACAAAAATAAAACACCTATCTAAAGAGTTACATGAAATAAAATAAAAGAAGAAACTCCTAAATCTCAAAGAAAAACCTGTAGTTGGCTAGAATGTACATCTTGGGTTGCCTCCCAAGCAGCGCTTGATTTAACGTTGCGGCACGACACAAGCCCCTTGATTACTCAAACTTCATCAAGGTAATAAACCTCAATCACTTCTTGCACACTCTCCAACTTCCCCATGTAGACTTTGATCCATTGCCCGTTCACCTTGGACCATACTCCCTTCTTGTTCTCTAGCTCAACCACTCCATATGGAAACATTTGAGTGACTATGAATGGCCCGGTCCACTTACACTTGAGCTTGCCAGGAAACAAGCGCAACCTTGAGTTGATAGAAGCACTAGATCACCCACAGCAAATTCACGCTTTTCAATCTTTTGATTATGATACTTCTTCATCTTCTCTTTGTACAAGGCTGAACTTTCATAAGGTTTTAGGAGAAACTCATCAAGCTCATTCATGTCAATCACTCTTTCACTCGATGCGGCACCCTAATCCAAATTCAGCTTCTTTAGCGCCCACATAGCCTTATTTTCTAACTCTACCGGCAAATGGCAAGACTTCCCATATACAAGCTGGTATGGGGACATACCTATGGGAGTCTTGAATGTGGTGCAATAGGCCCATAGAGCATAATCAAGCCTCCTTTACCAATCATTTCTATTTGTATTCACAGTCTTTGCAAGGAATTGCTTTATCTCTTTGTTAGACACTTCAACTTGCCCACTAGACTGTGGATGGTGAGGAGTGGCTACATTGTGATGGACTTCATATTTCTCTAGCAATACCTTGAACAACTTATTACAAAAGTGGGAACCTCCATCGCTGATAATTCCCCTAGGTGTACCAAATTTGGAGAAGATACTCTTTTTCAGGAATGCGGTGACACTTTTCCGTTCATTGTTTGGAAACGCAATTGCTTCCACCAATTTCGACACATAATCAACCGCAACAAGAATATACTTCATCCCATGTAAACTCACAAATGGACCCATAAAGGCAAGGCCCCATACATCAAACAATTCAATCACCAATATCAGATTCATAGGAAGCTCTTGCCTCTTTGAAATTCCTGCTTCTCTTTGGAAACGATCACAAGACTTGGCAAAATCATGAGCATATTAGTGGATGGTAGGCCAGTAATACCCACACTGCAGGATTTTATGAGCAGTCCAAATACAACTTTGATTCCCACCAATAGGCGATGAATGACACTCCTCTAGTATATTCATCATATCAACCTCGAGCACACAACGACGAATAATCCCATCAGCACTATTATGGAACAAATACGGCTCATCCCAAAAGAACTTCTTCACATCATGCATAAAATTTTTCCTTTGGTGAAAGACAAATCCGATGGAACCAGATCACTTGCCAAGTAGTTAGCAAAGTCTGCGAACTAAGGAATAAGATCATGAGAAGCAGCCAATACCTGTTCATCTGGAAAAACATCATTAATTTCTGCCCCCATCTCCTAGCCTGAGCATATCTTCCTCCTCTAATCTGGACAAATGATCGGCAACTTGATTTTCTGTCCCATTTCTATATTTCACCTCAAAATCGAACTTTTGCAGCAACAATATCAGTCTAATCAACCTTGGTTTTGCATCTTTCTTAGCTATTAGATACCTTAATTCAGAAAGGTATGTATGCACTATGACCTTAGTACCAAGCAAATAGGATCGAAATTTCTCAAATGTGAAAACCACAGCAAGGAGTTCTTATTCAGTCACCGTGTAGTTCTTTTGAGCCATATTCAGAGCTTTGCTGGCATAGTAAATAGGATGAAAAATCTTCTCTCGCCTCAATCCCAATACCACACCACACGCCACTCCACTCGCATCACACTTCTCTTCAAACGATTGCCCCCAATTTGGTGAAATAATGATAGGTGCGGAAACTAGTTTTGCTTTCAAAATGCTCTCAAACAAGCATCATGTAAATCAAACTTACACTCCTTTTCGAGCAATTTGCACAATGCGTGTGCATTTTTTGGAGAAATCCTTGATGAACCTCCTACAAAAGCCTGCATGTCGAAGAAAACATCTAACACCTTTAAGAGAGATAGGTGGTGGAAGTTTTTCTATTATCTCAACCTTAGCTCTATCAACCTCAATACTCTTCTAAGAAATCCGATGACCCAGAACGATCCCTTCTTTCACCATGAAGTGGCACTTTTTGCAACTGAGCACAAGATTCCACTCTTTACACTATTTCAGTACCTCGGCCAAATGCATCAGACAACCATCAAATGAGTCCCCTACCACATAGAAATCAACCATAAATACCTCAATAGTGTCCTCCACCATATCTAAAAATATTGACATTACGCAACGCTGGAAGGTCGTTGGAGCATTACACAACCCAAATGGCATCTGTTTGAAGGCGAAAGTCCCATATGGGCAAGTGAAGGTGGTCTTTTCCTGGTCTTCTGGGGTTATGGAGATCTGATTGTAGCCCGAATAACCATCAAGAAAGCAATACCAACCCTTACCATCAAGGCGGTCCAACATCTGATCTATGAACGACCTAGGCAAATGATTCATTTGTGTCCAAGCATTCAATTTCTCGTAGTCCATGCATACTCTCAATCTAGTAACTGATCACATTGGAACAAGCTCATTTTTTGCATTAGGAACCACAGTTATCCCACCTTTCTTAGGAACACAATGAATAGGAAAAACCCAACTATTATCTGCAATGGGATATATGACTCCAGCATCTAACCACTTGATGATTTCCTTTTTCACTACCTCTTGCATATGAGGATTTAGTCTCCTTTGGTGCTCGATACTAGGCTTGTGATCCGGCATGAGTTGGTTTTTATGAGAACAAATGTTAGGAGGAATCCCTATAATGTCCGCAATAGTCCACCCTATAGCCCGCTTGAACCTCTTCAACACAGAAACCAATGCCTCAAATTGTACCTCATTCAAATCGGCCGCAATGATGAACGGTAAAGTACCATCTCTCCCCAATAATATATACCTCATATGTGATGGTAGAGCCTTGAGTTCCAATTTTGGAGCCTCTTCAACAGACAGTTTTACGGGTGGAGAGTCACGATTTTTCATATCTAACTCCAATTTCTTCGGTTTAGAATGGAATTTGAACTTATCAATCGGAACTTCATCTGCCCTTTCTCCATATCGACCAAGGCACGCCCAGTAGTAAGGAATGGTCTCCCTAGGATGATGGGAACCTCAAAATCAACCTCACAACCGAGTATAAAAAATTCTCTAAAAAAATAAACGTCTCCACTTTCACAAGTACATCTTGGAGAACACCAATGGGCTTCTTCACAGTTTTATCGGCCATGAGTAATCGCATCGCAGTAGGTTTTGGAGCCCCTAAACCCAACTTCTTGTAAATAGACAATGGCATCAGATTAATGCAACAACCCGATAGTACAAGGAATAGTGAAAGCACCAAGATCCTTTTTCTTCTGCACAAGTGACCTAGTACCAATAGCACTGCAATGTTGCAGCCTATCATCATCTTCAAAACTGACGACCCTCTTCTTAGTCACCAAATCTTTCATAAATTTCACATACCCATATTTTTTCTCCAAAGCTTTTATCAACGGAACATAGATGGGAAGCTGTTTCAACATAGTAATAAACCTGCGATATTTTCCTTCTTCATTCTTCTTTACCAATCTCTGTGGGAATGGAGGCGGAGGTCTAGGCATAGGAACAAATTTTTGGGTTATCTCCGCTTCCTTCTCTGTCGCATTCTTGGACTCTCCAGTTGCCTCAATCTCTTCATCATCCTTTTCAACCACAATTTCTACCTTAGACGGCATAGGTGGATCAATGGTCTATTTACCCCCTCAAGTAGTGACTATCATCCAATGCCCATCATTCTTCGAATTCTAGATGGTATAGCTAGGAAGTGTGCCAGGCTAACGTCGGTTTACTATAGTGGACAACTGATTCATCTGCTGCTCTAATTTCTTGATCGACACTGCATGGGCATTAACTTTTTGACCAATTCCAGACAAGTCGTTTCACATTTCTTTCACATTCTCATTCGTTGTGTGAAACCTCTTCATCATCTTCTGCATTATATCCTCAATACGTGACATACTACCCCCATCTTCCCTATTACTAGATTCCCTATTTGCAAATGGAACATAGGGCCCAACTCTTTCGTTTCTGTTGCCATATTTTTTTCGGTTTAGTTGTTGTCAAAATTGTAGTTCCCATCCCGGACATACTAACCCTCTCAATTGTAGTTACCACAGTTCAGACCTTGGTTTCCTTGACCCTGGCGCCAATTATACAAATGGGAACCTTGGGCGTTGGCTCGGAAAACCCAGTCTGATCATTTACTAAATAATCATCCTCCTCATAGTAGCATTTCTCTACTGGTGGTGGTGTAGTTCTAGTCACTTAGTTTACCGCATTCACCTTTTCTGCACCTCCACTCACATGCTTCAACACCAACCCAAGTTTTGTCCTCATCTGAGCCATCTCCTCACGAATGTCATCGGCAGATTGACTAGGTGTAGCTTGAACTGCAAAAGTGTTTCTTCTAGTGTCTGACTTTCTAGTGCCCCATGCTTTGTTATTTCGGGAAATATTCTAAAGTTTCTTTGCGATCTCCTCAAAAGTGCACTCACCATATGATCTTCCAACACTACAACAAAAACAACTTTTAGCGGCAATAAATAGACACATTAATAAAGAGTGCTAAAGTCTTTACTAGCTTTAGTTAAATGCCATTAGATCCAGTGTCGCTAAAGACTTTATGGACATATACAAAGAGTGCTAATTGACGCTAAAAATATATATTTAGCGGCAATTAAGCTATTGCCGTTAATTAATTGCCACTAAAGATAATTTTTTATGTAGTGCAACGATAGTATCAAGCACAACCTTACCATTGTAATCCTAACCTCTGTAGAAATACTCTTTCAGTGACTCATCATCAATGCGGTGATTCGGAACACTTCTTATGAATGCAGTGAATCTATCCCATGAACTACTCACAGACTCTCCAGGTAGTGCCACAAAGTTTTTGAGTTTATCTTTGTGATTCAACTTCTTAGACAACGGAAGTACTTGGTCATGAACACATTGTGCAATTGGTCCCATGTATAAATTGAGTTATATGGAAGCTCGGAACCCAGCTTGTAGCATCTCCGGTCAATGATAGAGGGAAGACTCTCAACCCTATGACGTTCATATCCAACTATGGTCGCCTTACACAACTCAACACACATATCTCAACTTGTCCATGCGCCAATGTGGATCTTCCGAAGCCATACCAAAAAACAACCCCCTCGCAGTAAGCATCTCCATCAAATTGCTCATTACCACAAATTAATTCCCTAGAGGTAGTGGAGGGAGAAAAATGGGTCCTTCAGATTCAACTATATTAAACTTGAATCTGTAGTTATCTTGCAACCTCGGTTCTGTAGGATTCTACACCCTCAAGGTATCTCCGAGTAGAATATCACCTTGAACCTAAGCATTCTCATTATTCACTTGTTCCTCAGGCTCCTCTATGACTGGATTATTACGGACCCCTTGGTTATTCATCTTTTCACAAAATTTTGCTCAACTCTAGATCCTATGGGGTCAATGGTTTGCCTGGACTCCGTGTACTTGGCATACACTAGAGTGGAAACCTGATGAAAACAAAAACAAAAGAAAACGTAAAATTAGGAAATAATTGACTAAAGTTCAATAATGTAGTTAAACTTAATCTAAAACCCTTATTCCCCGGCAGCGGCGCCAAAATTTGATACGCTCAAATTACACCTCCCTAAAGAAGTATAAGCGATCGTTGTCAAATAAAGAACCCAACTTGTAGAATGGGGTCGATCCCACGAGGAATATTGTTTAGACTTAGACTTAACTCACTATTATATTCGTTTAGTCAACTTATTTCCGAGACAAGTCAGTAGGGGGGGAGTTATGAAACAAATAATTGATTGTTGTTAAGTAACAAGTGAGCAAGATTCAAACATTGTTGTTATCGATGAGAGAGAGAAACTAGGGTGTATGTGTTCCCCATAAGCTCTTAACGTGGTAATCCTAATAATAGTAATCCTTTCCTAGTGTTTTACATGCAATGTTGGTAAGATATATATCCCTAAGTTATTGGTCCTCCAAATAGGGAATTTCACTCCGCACCTTGGTACGGCTACGTGTGTATAATTTACTAATCCTTACCTTTACCTCATATTAAACATCACATCAATGCATGGCTTAGTTTTCACCCTCGTACCAATTGACATTAGACTATTAGATAGTATCACACTAAATCTCTGTTGATAATTCTTTTATTATTAACTACCTCCTTGATCCGGCAAGTAGCACCAAGGCAAGTTCTAACACGTGCACTCGTTAAAAAGACTTCTAAACAAAAGAATTACCAATGCATCAATCAACACTATTCAAGAATTACTTAGTTATTATTCATACATTGTTAATTGCTCATGGTTCCCACAACCCTAGTTGTGGATTTAGTTACTTATGCTTGAAAGAACACAATTCATAATTTTATAAAGAGAATTCATGAACTTACGTTTATAGTAGAAGAAACTTGTAATCTCCAATTGAAAATTCAACGCACAAATCTCATAAACGAAAATCCAGAAATCAAATTGCTAAAGTTTGCAAGTTAATTCCCAAGAGAATAACAAGAACTAAAAAGTAAACAATAATGTCTAACCCCCAAAAATGAGGTTTACATACCCTATTTATAGAAAAACATGTCCTAAACAAATAGGAAACAAAAGAAGGAAATTAACTCTTTGGACGCGGCTTCGAGGTAGGTTTGGCTATCCCTATTTTAGATTGAGATGAGTAATTAACCTTTTCTTAGGAAGTCAACTTTGAAATGAGTGATAGTATGTGTTTTAGAGGTTGGTAAGGGTTGACCCTCTTGTTTTGTTCGTATGATGCCTATTTTTGATGTTTAGCCTATGTGGAGGCTTCGGTGATATTGTTCATTGTTGTGGGAAGCCTGTGATAAATGAAAAATTTCCTGAGCGAGGGGCTATGTTGTATATCCTTATACGTGACATTCAGATGCCTGAGCTAGGGACTTGAGTTGATTTTGAACAATTTGAAAAATGAATGAAATTCTTTTCTATGTGGTAAAAGATTGGTTTTAAATGGTTTCCTCTACTATTGGTAAGTTAGGTACCTCGTAAGTGGCTGGTTGCCCAAATAAGGAATTTCACCACGCAACTTGGTCGGTCTACAGGTATTCTCTTTACTAGCCCTTGCCCTTGGCCCTAGATTCGGTCTCATAGAGGTGGTTCAAGCTATTTGATTAAGGTTGTAGTTGTCAAATCTCTGTTGTTTAATATCTTTTCCCATTCGTTACTTGCTTGGTCGGGAATGTAGGAATAATGGGGGTTCTAACATTGTGCACCATAAAAAAGAAATCAAAGTGAAGAGATTAACAAAACATGCATAAATACTATCTAGGAATTACTAATTATTAGGTCTACGTTGTTAATTCTTCTGGGTTCCCACAACCCTAGTTGTGGATTTAGCTACTTATACTTAAGTTATATTGATAAAATAAATCATGAACTTACAATTAGAGTATTTGAATTTCAGAATCTTGTATTGATGAACAAAAGATACAATATAAAATGATGATTCAAGAATTACAATGGAAAAATGTTTACCAAATATTTCTTAAATAAATAAACTAACAAATTTTCTAACGTCTCAAAATGAGAAATAAATGACTATTTATAGATATATCATCCTAAATAAACTAGGAAAAGGAAACATAGGAAAATATGGATTCGATAGTCTCTTCTACGGTTAGGTCCTACAACTCGAAGAGACCGTTCGTCAAAATAACATCTTTAATTTATCTTCTGGACATTTCTTATGGGTATGTTCTATGACCCGTAGAACTTCGCACAACCCGTCCTTGAGTCTGATCGTCAGTGTATTGGAGCTCAAACTCTTTGATTTTTCTACGACTTGGACTTACGACTAGTAAAAGTTTGTACAGCTCGTAGTCTAGTCTAATGGTCTCACTCTTAGATCCAAAAATCACTGCTTCATTCCACGAATTATTCCTATTGCTTGTTGAAGTTTCTACGGCTTGTAGGCTGACTCGTAATCCTCCTAAAATCTGTTGTTTCAATTTTTTTCATCCCGACCTATCAAAATCCTAGTTTCCTGAAAACTACAAATAAAATACGATCAAATCTACTAATAAATGCTTAAGACACATGCAAATCTCAAACTTTAAAGTATGATAAGTACCGTAAATCCGCAATACATCAACACTATCAACATAAAATTGTTGCTTGTCCTCAAGCGACACTTACAAACAAAAAAAATGATACGATGCAAAGTACACCTATAACTTAGGCAATCATATGGCCTTTTCCTTAATAATCCGTCTTTCATTTTTATCTTTCAACACAGTGCAATTATTAAGTTCAAAACAATCCAACTCATGCAGATCAATTAATGACATTGACATACCAATGGATACATTCACAAACACAGATAACAATCACACGATACCGATGTTTAGACAATTGAACTTGTGCTATTACTCAAAGAAGTCCCATTTTCACATAGATATGAATATGTATTTCAAGTTTAGGGACTTAGTATACGCTCCCTTTCACAATCAAATTCAACACAGTACATGCACAATACCATATTCTTTCCCTTATACTGAACACTTAGACTCTCGAACTATTAAATTAGAATCACTATAGGACTTTTTTTAGCTTGTAACGTAGTCTCGAGACGAGGTGTGGTATATTTTGATTTAAAGTGACTTTTCTGCCCTCTTTGATATTATATTGTCTACTTTATTCTTTTATAATCAACACTTGTTTCACCTTTATTTTCTTTTCTCATCATTTTTCATTAAAGCTCGGGTGTGACTTTGACATGCTGTGCTTTTTTGCTTCATAATTTTTTTTAGCTATTCATGCCTTTATCTTTTTCTTTTCATTCTACTACCTCACAATCTTATTATATATATATATATATATATATATATATGTTTTCTCAGTACCCAACTCTTTTCATACTCCATTCTTTTCTTGTTTTCCTCTCTAGTAGCCACCCTCAACTTAGGATTTTAGCCTAAGTTAAGGTGCATGATGTCCAAGGAGGAACCAGGACCAAAATAAAGGTTAACATTTATGACGGGGAAGGTGAATTGGGTAAATAGAATGAATAGTCTAATTTAGGCTCAACAATTATGATCGAAGAGAGCATTTTCTTGGTTTCAATAATGCCTATGATCCTTTCCTAATTAACAGTAAAATCAGCCTAGCAAGACTAACGTGGCAAATCTAGATTGGCATACACTGTATGAATGAACAAATATCTCACACACACACTTTACATTTTCTACTATCAAGTTATCAGTGTATCTGGTTCATGCTTCATCTTAAGTCATGTTATCCTACCTATTCCTATAATGTCATTCAAAGATCCTTCAAAGTTTTCTTATTAGTCACACAAAATATAGCACAAAGCACATTTTTTTTGAGGGATATCATTTTTATCAACATTTCCATCATGCTCTTACTTCTACTGTAATTTCACAATCAACATCATAAACTTACCGGTTCAACAAAAATTAAATAGTCCTTGGAAGAAAAGAGAATAGGCGAGAAAACCCCAAGGCATGATCCGAGTGTTCGGGATATTCAGACTTCACCCTTTACACATTTAAATAGATTCACCTCCTACATAAAATAATGTGCATTTTTCTCAATGCACTCAAAATAAATAATTAAGGGTGAAGACAAACATTTGGCACCTAAGCTCCAAAAAAACTAGCTATAGGTGTGGGGATCCATTAGTGTGGACCTCGGTGTATCAGTGTGTGCCTCTGTAAAAATCTGGGGATCACCATAAGTAGTTCCCCCTAAACTCAAAGCTCTGGCTACCTACTGTCGGACTCGCTCAAACATTCTCATCCTGTATGGACTGTGGTTGATCCGTCTCGAGTGCACCACACTCTTAGTTCCTTACCACTCCTCAACACCCTCTCCTATATAAGCATCAGTCTATGTGCACTCCCCAAATGCACGAGTAGTTTCCTCATCACCAAACAAGGCCAACACGGTCTTATTCGTAGCATCCATGTATGACAGGCTTGGTAGTGGAGGTGGTGGGAAGCATCAAAGGTAGTCACTTCATCTCAGAGCTGATCCAATGCCTTCTAGAAGTGATGCAAGTCCATAGCAGGAGTGGCCTGGGGTCGGCTCAGTATACTCAACTCAAATTCATCCTACCATGTAACACTTCATAAATTAGTAGGCTAAACTAAAGCTTAACATGAGGGTTAGAGTCATGGATATTACTCCCCGTACATAAAAATTAAGGGTTTTATGTTAGAATATCAAGGTACGACCCCTAAGGACCAACCATGGGTCCTTCAGGAGGACCCCTAGAAACTGCCCAAAAGTAGCGGACCATGGAAGGATCCAAGCCCTTTGGGTGGGTCCATTCCCCGTAGATGGGGCCGTAGGTCAAATCCCAAAAATTTATCTCTCGAAACCCAAGCAATGATTCACCAGAACAGGCCGTTGGTCTAACCACGGTCTGTCAGTGAGGGCTCATGGATGGTGACCTGGGAGCTGGTTTGATGGTTAAGTTTAGGGGCACTTTGGGGTTTTCGGTTTTAATTAATATTAAGTGATGTCATTTTAGCCTAATTTAGACCACCTATAAAAGGATTTTATACCACTAAATTAGCTCATTCATATCATTATTTCTAAAACCCAAATCGATTCCCAAAACTTTATCCTCACCAAAAATTCTCTCTAGAAAACTCAAAGAAGGAGAATAAGAAGGAAGTTGGAGCTAGAGTTGAAAAAGCTAGGGTATTCACATTAAATTCATAGGGCTTTGTGATCATGGTATGGTAGATCTTCATCCATGGATAGAATTAATACATGGAGCCCCTTCAAAATCTAAATTTCAAAGATAGAAATCTCCAAAATCTAGGGTTTGGTTCCAAAGTCACGGGTTCCTTTCAAAAATGATTCTAATGCTTAAATTACTTTATATGATGATTGAATTGTTGATTTATTATTGTTTTTATGTTGAAATCCCCAAGAACCCATTAAATCCGCATAGTCCCCAATTATAATCTTGTGATGTGGGTGTGTTGATGAAAGAAGGATATTATGATATTATGCTTGTAGTGATTGGGTTACTTGAATTATGTTGATATCTATGTCTAATGTAGTGAACTCTAGATATGTTGATTTGATATGAGATTTGACCCTTGAAAGGGCAAATTATGATATTATGCATGTTTTTTGAGGTATATGTATATTCTTTAAGAACACTTTGAGAGTGAAGTGTGTATGATTATGGTCTAGTTGTTGTGTTGTTGAAATTTTATTCTCATATACACACTTATGCATGAATATGATATGATGTGAAAGGTTTTCTCACAATATGATTATTCTAAGGTGGAAAGGCTTTCTCACCTATTGAATCTATATGTAGACATGGACGGTAAAAGGTTATTCTCAAGCATGATCTAATGAGCTATCTTAATGAATCAAGTTATGACTTGATATGTATTCTGTGGGAAGTAATGCTTTGCACTGAGTGGATATTGAATACAAGATGTAAGCTGCTACACTAGTTGAGTACGGCTTCCCAATGGGACCTTTTACACTAGTTGAGTCCGGGTTCCCAAAGTATGTATCATGAGATGGAGGCCTTTTACCTTAGTTGATTCCAGGTTTCTAGTAGCAATCTCCTTATCCCATAAACTATGTGCCCCCATAAGTTATTTAGCTAGTGGAGCACCTAAGCTAAGAGCATGGTTCTACCTTAGGCAAGTAAGAAAACCCTTTTCGATATGGGTAACACCGGAGGACCATGTATAGCTCACATGGTCTCATGTCAGTTAAGACTTATTCCCACTACAACAACAACAAAAAGAATATAAATTATGAAGTATGGTTACTCTAGAAGGTTTTATATGAGTTTTCAAGGTCTTAAAGGTAATGAATATTAATATTGGCCTAAAGAGGTTTACTTACCATGGGTGAGATTTATGGGGTCTTATTCATGCATTGCACAAGTATGCTTTGAGGGTATTTATGAAGTGTTCTCTTATGTTATGATGATCTATGTATTGACTATGCATATGACTTATGCTTTTCCACTATCTACATCATGATGTTCGAATTTAGTAAATTGCATGCTTTCAAATAAATGTTCTTTTTATCATGTTTTCAATGTGTTTATGCATGAGTATTATACTTAGTACATTTGTGTACTAACAAATACTTTTCCTACATTTTCCCCAAGTGTAGGGTCCGGTTCTCGTGGTGATCATTCTAGTGGCTAGTGGTTGGATTTTGCTATCTTTCGAGCTTGTTGGTGAGTCCTCATGGTTCGAGAACGGATTTTTCTCATGATGTAGATCCATTTAATGTATTTCCCATATTGGACATGTTGTATGGGCTTGGCCCTATTTCATTCAAACATTGTAATAGATGACTATGTTGAGACATAGTGTCTAGACTTCCACTTTCCTTTATGAATTTTTTTGACTTGAAATGTGTTTTTACTCTTATTGATCTATTGCTTATGTTATGAGAACTAAGTGTCTTGTATGGAGTCCTTCGGGGTTCTATACGCCATGTTACATCTATAGGGTACTCCTGGGTCGTGAAAACATGTTAATCAGAGCACAAGGTTTAGAGTGATCCTAGGATGATGTCTCATAAGCCACATCTTGTAGAGTCTTGTTCATAAGTATGAGGCACACCATATTTATGAATGAGAGACTATAAGATTATTAGGAAACTTAACTTTTTCATTTCTCTTAAGTCGTGCCATAGAGTTTAACTTTATTAAGTCTCTCTCCTAATCCCTGACCTTTGTTCTTCAGAATAAAAATACTAGAAGGGCTAATGCTAGAAGGATGAAGGGTAACAATGTGGAACAATGAGCTTCTCCTCAAGCTCATCAAGCTCCAGTGAGAGACTTTTCAAGTGTTGGCTTATGTCGTGACGGCTCAAGCCAATAGAGAGGTTGTAGCTCCGGTGAATCCTAATGAGAATTCGATGGCTACAAGAGTGAGAGATTTTGCAAGAATGAACCCCCTTGAAATTTCATGGCTCCAAAGTGGAAGAGGATTCTCAAAGGTTTATCGACTAAGCCTATAAGGTACTTGCTGTTACGGAGGTGACTTCAGAGGAGAAGGTGGAGTCAGCCGCTTAACAATTGAAAGATGTTGCTCAAGTGTGGTATGATTAGTAGAAGGGAGAGAGACCCGTAGGAGCGGGCCCAGTAGAATGTGAATTGTTTAGATCGACATTTTTTTATAGATTTTTTCACCTAGAGTTGAGGGAAGGAAAGGTTAAATAGTTCATTAACCTTCGTCAAGGAAGTATGTGTGTGAAGGAGTATGCCCTAAATTTCACCCAACTATCATAGTATGCTCAACTATGGTGGCAAATTTGAGGGCTAAGATGAGTAGTTTTTTGTCGGGTGTGTCCGGCATGGTAGAAAAAGATTGTCGTATGGCAATGCTCCACCATGACATGGATATCTCAAGACTTATGGTGTACGCTAAAAAAATTGAGGAATCAAAACTCAAGAAAAAGAATAGTGAGGTGAAAAGAGGTAGGACCGACGATGGGAACTTCTCCAAAACTAAATCCGATGGACATGGTCGACCAAGGTTGAGACAAAGGTTTTCCAACCAAGGTTTCTCTAGTGCTCCCCCAAGGGTCAACAAGGATAGGGTGTCTAACCCTAAACCTCAAAGAGCTAATAGTAGTTGATATTATGTGACTAGAACTATTTGTGCAAAGTGTGGAAGAAAGCATGATGACAAGTGCCTAGTTGTCACAGATGGTTGTTTTAGTTGTGGAAAGAGTGGTGAAAAGATGAGAGATTGTCCGATGCTTAAGGTTTAAGGAAGAGAGGGCAAGAAAGTTCCTCCTAGTGGTTCAAACTCCAATGCTCCCAAGAAAAACCGCTTCTATGCTCTCCAAACCTGAGGTGACAAAGAGAGCTCCTCAGATGTAGTGACTGGTATGTTAAAAGTCTTTCTTAATGATGTGTATGCTTTGTTTGATCTTGGTGCTGCATTATCTTTTGGTATACCTTATGTGGCAAGGAGGTATGATGTCCCTTCGAAAGTGTTATCAGAACCTTTTTCTGTCTATACCCCTGCTGCTGATTTTGTGGTGGCTAAGAGGGGTTATAGAAGATATCCCATTTCCTTATCCCATAGAGTTACTCTTGTTGACTTTGTAGAGCTTGACTATTAGAATTTGATGTGATTTCTTAGCATGAATTGGTTGCATGCATCCTATGCCTCTACTGATTGTAGAATTCGGGTGGTTCGATTTTAATTTCTGAATGAGCCTATCGTAGAGCGGAATGGGGGGAAATTCTATGCCTAGAGGTCAATTTGTGTCGTACCTTAAAGCTAGGAAGATGATCTTGAAAGGTTGCTTTTGCCATGTTGTTATGGTGAGGGATGTAGATTCTGAAACCACTTCTCTTGAGTCAGTTCATGTGGTTAATGATTTCCCAAAAGTTTGTCCCAATGATATGCCCGGTATTCCTCCCTTGTGGGAAATAGATTTTGGTATTGACCTTCTTCCAAACACGCAACATATCTCTATTCCTCCATATAAAATGACCGGCCGAGTTAAAGGAGTTGAAAGAGCAACTAAAGGATTTGTTAGATAAGGGTTTCATCCGACCGAGTATCTGTCCATGAAGTGATCCAATGGTTTTTGTTAGAAAGAAAGATGGGTCTCTTAGAATGTGCATCAATTATCGACAATTGAATAAAATAACCATTTAGAACAAGTACCCTCTTCCAAGAATTGATGATTTGTTTGACCAACTTCAAGGGGCTAGTTATTTCTCCAAGATTGATCTTCGTTCGGGTTATCACCAATTGTGGGTGAGAGGGGTTGATATTCCCAAGACGGCTTTTTGAACCCAGTATGGTCATTATGGGTTTTTGGTTATGTCGTTTGGGTTTACTAATATACCAGCGGAGTTTATGGAGTTGATGAATATAGTGTTTACGCAATACCTTGATATGTTTGTGATCGAGTTTATCGATGATATGCTGATCTATTCAAACAGTGAGAATGAAAATGTGGACTATTTGAGATTTGTGTTGCAACTTCTTAAGGACTAAAAACATTTTGCAAAGTTTAGCAAGTGCGAATATTGGTTAATGTCCGTAGCTTTCCTTGGTCATATTGAGTCAAGCAAGGGGAGTGAGGTAGATCCTATGAAGACAGATGCCGTGTGGATTTGGCCTAGACCTACAAATCCTTCCTACATTAGAAGCTTTTTGGGTTTGGCCGGTTACTATAGAAGGTTTGTTGATGAATTTTCTACCATTGCTTCTACTTTGATGACTTTGACTGAAAAGAAAGCTAAGTTTGTGTAGTCGAAAGCTTGTGAGAAAAGTTTCAAAGGGTTGAAAGATAGACTTACTTTTGCTCCGGTGTTGACCTTAATGGAGGGTACAAATGGTATTGTGGTGTATTGTAATGCCTCTAGAGTTTGGTTGGGATGCGTGCTTATGCAAAATGGTAAGGTGATTGCCTATGCTTCAAGGCAACTTAAAATACATGAGAAGAATTATCCCACCCATGACCTTGAATTAGCGGCGAATGTATTTGCCTTAGAAATATGGAGGCATTATTTATATGGGGTCCATGTAGATGTTTTCACCGATCATAAGAGTCTCCAATATATGTTTAGTCAAAAGGACTTGAATCTTCGCCAAAGAAAGTGGCTAGAACTCTTGAAGGATTATGATATGAGTGTCCTTTTTCACCCCGGTAAAGCTAATGTGGTAGTGGATGCTCTTATGCGGTTGTCGATGAGTAGTGTGGCTCATATAGAGGATGAAAATAAAGAATTGGTTCGTGATGTGCATAGGTTGGCCTAACTAGGTGTTCAACTAGTAGATTCCACCAAGGGTGGTGTCATGGTCTATTGTGGTTCCGTATCGTCCTTTGTTATGGATGTGAAGTCTAAACAATGCCTTGATCCTATATTAGCGGAATGGAAAGAGGTAGTACTTAAGAAGTACATTGAAGCTTTTTCCCAAGGGGGAGATAGGGTACTTAGGTATGATGGTCGGTTATGTATTCAGAATGTTGATGGTTTGAGGGAACAAATTTTAGAGAAATATCATAGTTCTCGGTATTCTATTCATCCTGTAGCCACCAAGATGGACTGTGATCTACATGAAGTCTATTGGTGGAATGGGATGAAGAAATATATTGCGGGATTTGTGGCCAAATGTCCTTATTGTCAACAAGTTAAGGTTGAGCATCAAAGTCCGGGAGGCTTATCCCAAGATATAGTTATTCCTACTTGGAAGTGGGAATATGTAAACATGGACTTTATTGTAGGTTTGCCTTGTACCCGGAGACAACATGATTATTTTTGTGTCATTATAGATCAGATGACAAAATGAGCCCACTTTATTCCCATCAATTTTTCTTTTCAGTGGAAGACTATGCTAAGTTGTACATAAGTGAAATGGTGAAATTTCATGGAGTTCCTCTATCTATTATTTCTGATCGGGGTACTCAATTTACTTCACACTTTTAGAAGTCATTCAAAAAGGTCTTGGCACTAAGGTTAAGCTTATCAAAGCTTTTCACCCCCAAACCGATAGGCAAGCGGAGCGTACCATCCAAACAGTGGAAGATATGTTAAGGGCATGTATAATTGACTTCTAGGGTAATTGGGATGTCCACTTTCCATTAATAGAGTGTGCCTACAATAATAGCTGTCACTTGAGTATAGGTATGGCTCCCTTTGAAGCCTTGTATTGTAGGAGTGTCGGTCTCTGATTATTTGGCTTGAGGTAGGTGAAGTTGCTTTGATTGGTCCCGAGCTATTTTATGAAGCCATTAAGAAAGTGTAACGACTCGGAAAATGATAGAGTGAAACTAGAGCCTCACATGTGAGTTTAGAGTTGAGAACTTAATGAAATGATTATATTTGAATTTGACCCAAAAAGTTCTTAAAAATGTGCTTCGGAAGTTACCGGAAACTTGTTTAGCTGTATAT
>JAJOOE010021096.1:0-19881 GCA_036250405.1 Solanum raphanifolium
ACAAAAAATATGACAATATTCCAACCATAAAAATGTAAAAAATAAACTCCTTAAAAAATCATGAAACTTATGGCGTATCTAACACTTCATGAAACCTATGGCGTATCTAACACTTCATGATCATCTTCATCAAGCATATCTGAATCAACTTGTGGGAAGGTTGTCTTAACATCTTCATTTTCATATGCAATTTATATGCAGTTTCAATTAGTTAAATATTAAAAAATAACTAAATTGAGAATTATAATATTTAAATGTACACAAAAATATATTACCAGTTTGAGAAAAACCATGTAACCAGTTTCGAGTAGCAACAAGTGTTTGGACATTTTCATGGTGGATGCAACTTCTATACTTAGTGATTTCCTAAAAAACTTTAAATAGATTTTGAGTTTGGATCTCTTTAATTTTAAATTTTAATATTATATTATATTTTTTAATTAATTTGTATTAGCCCACGGGCCGGCCCTACCTATATTTCTCAAGCCCCACAAATCAGCAGGCTTATTCAGGCCGGGCTAAAAAGCCCCTTTTTTAAATGGGCTCCAAAATTTTTAGCCCAGCCCTATTAAATCCCGGGTTAGGCCAGGCCGGCCCAACAGGCCTAGCCCATATTGACGGCTCTACCCAAGAGGTGGAAGAAAAAATAATATTTTCTTTAATTTCAAAATGTAAATTTGAGATTTTTAATTGAGCGCGAAGGAATCCTATTGATTCGATTAATGATGCACAAGTTTAGTTTTTTGTTATAAGTGACAATTAATCACATTTAGATCTTCTAATTATTAAGAACACTTAATAATAAAAGGGATTACGATTCTCGATTATTTATGTTAAATTTATGAATGTACAAGTCACCATTATTGCAAAATAAATAAATAGTAATACACTCCCTCAAATCCCAACTATTATGGAGTACTTTTTTGGTAAATTAAATTTGTTTTAAAATATTCCACGTTTTAAAAAACTGAAGAATCATTTTTTCCTTTTCAAATCTATTCATATTGCTCAAATTAATGAAAATGTGACTAAATAAGACACTTAAGAAAAAATAAATGATCGTTTTAAAAATTAATGTCATCTTCAATCGACGGTCCCAAAAAATAATAATCAAATATCTCGATAATTGAGGGAATTTGATTTTATAACTATTAATTAAACGATTATTTGAGAAATCAACTTATCCACGGAGGCAAGTTAATTCAAACATTAATTTGATCTATTTTCTACTCATAAATAGCCCCACCATAGAGGCCATAACTTTAAATTTGTGGTCTCTATAATGCTTAAATTAAACTAGAGGTTTTATTGATATATTTTGTTAGACATCAAACCCACCACTAAAAAAAATTTGTGTAGAATAGTCAATAAATCATGTTTTTTTTAAAAAAAATTCGGTGTCGAGTATACTCGCTTGAAGTTAAAATTTTTATTAGATTCATACTACATAATAAAATTCGTTCAAGCAGAATCATATTTTACGGATTTTTTTTCCTTCTTATTTTCAAGATTCAAATCTCGAAATGTTGTTAAAGCAAAGAAGATCCTATCTTATATTAGAGTCCGGAGCCTAAAGGGCAAAAAAAAATTGTCGAAAATTCCAAAAGGGCACATCACTTTTTATTTTAGCCAAAAGGGTAAAATCGCTGCGTCAACAGCGATTTTCCTCTGACAAAATGACGAAATAGCAGTGATTTCGTCTAAAAAAAATTTTTTAATTAAAAATCGCTGCGATTTTGTAATTTTTTTAAAATTAAAGATCGCTGCTTTTTCTGTAAAAAAACTAAAACGGCACATCAAAAAAAAAATTAACCAAAAGGGCTTCTGACAAAACAAAAATAAAAATCGATGCATATTTTCTAAAAAAAAAAATAACTTTTTTTCTTCAAAATCGCTGCTATAGCAGCGAATTTGGTTAAGAATTTAAAAAAAAAAGTTTTTCTTTTAATCTAATATTCTTTTATTATTATTTATGATATATAATTCAATTTTCATCATGCTTCAACAATTTTATTGAGTATACTGTCGTCTTGTTTATCATTTTTATATTATTAATAAGTAATAATAGGCATGAAAATAATAGCACTCGGCATGAAAAACGCTGCCCCTGCAGAGATGTGTAAGGAAAAAAAAAATTCTGACTTAAAATCGCTGCCACAGCAAATTTTTTTTTTTTTTTTTTACAATGGCAGCGATTTTTAATAATAATAATAAAAACAAAATTTAACAAAATCGCTGCTGTGGCAGCGATTTTTAATTAAAAAAAATAAAAAAATTTTTTTAGACGAAATCGCTGCTATTTCGTCATTTTGTCAGAGGAAAATCGCTACTGACGCAGCGATTTTGCCCTTTTGGCTAGAATAAAAAGTAATGTGCCCTTTTAGAATTTTTGATAATTTTTTTTGCCCTTTAGGCTCCGGGCTCTCTTATATTACATCACAATCTTTGTTGATGTCACATGCATATGTTGCACATTGTACTAGCGAATTCAAATATACTTCGATATGAAACATAAATTTTACGACATGGAGATTCATTCAAAACTCCCTATATCTAGAATAATTAAACATCATTTTTAAGACAAATTTCAGTTGTTCAACCAATTATCACAATCCTTGTTAATGTCACATGCACATGTTGCATTGTACTACCGAATTCAAATATACTTTCAATATGGGACATAAATTTCATGACATGGAGATTCATTCAAAACTCTATATATCTAGAATAATTAAGCATCATTTTTAAGACAAATTTCAGTTGTTCAACCAATTATCACAATACTTGTTAATGTCACATGCACATGTTGCATTGTACTACCGAATTCAAATATATTTTCAATATGGGACATCAATTTCACGACATAAAAATTCATTTAAAACTATAGTTAGAATAATTAAACATCATTTTAAAGACAAATTCCAGTTGTTCAGCCAATTTTAAACATGTGTAATAGTGAAGAATCTTAATTTGGATAAATTCTTATTTTATGTACAACTATATATATGATTCTTGGCTTTTCTTACCGGTAATATCGACAACATTTGTTTAACATATTCAATACGTACGTTTCTTCTTTACTTTTTGTTTGTTTTGTTTTAATTATTCGGTATACAAAATTTACTAATTCAACTAATTTAGATTTATGCCTCATAAAATTCATCAAGGGTTGTTATTTTGTTCCCTAGGCCTAGACCACGTTATAAGTACTACGAATTTGTATATCTTCTTTATTTTAATTCGAGACATCTGATTATAGAATTTCAATCATCCTACCACATTCCTCGACGATACGAAACATGTTTTGTTATATTTAATACGTAGGGTTAGGTACCGGTTAACGTCCATAAGATCAATACTTTAATTGAATCCAGACATTATTTTATTTTTTAGGTTGCGTTTTTTAGTTTTGTTTATTTTTGAAAGTTTAGTTTCGTTATTTTGTTAGAAAAGTCGTGTGATTTGAATAGTTTTTTTTTTTTTAAAAAAAAAAAAAGAGCTTTTGTAGAAATACTTAACTTTTGAGTTGCTTTTGATTTCTAAAATCATTTTTGATTTTATTAACTTGAAGAAACCAAATTAATTTATTCTTATAGCGAAATATTTATTTCTCGCTTGGTGTCCGGTCCTTAATTTAGGGCATAAATACAACGTTGCCTAAGAATGACTAAATTTATTGGATTAATTACAGAAATCCCACATTTTAGTTTACTTATTACCATTATCCCTTATAAGTTTTACAAATCTCCAAAATCCCTCATTTTCACGCATCAGATTAGTGTATCTCGCGCATCAGATTAATGTATCAGCGCATCAGATTAGTGTATCTCGCGCATCAGATTAGTGTATCATGTATAAAATGTACATCAGATTAGTGTATCATGTATAAAATGTAATGTATCTTACTTAACAATTAATGTATCTCGCGCATCAGATTAATGTATTAGCGCTTATATTATTGTATCCGTTTGAGAGATTTCTGTAATTATAAACTTTTAAGGGATAGATTGTAATTTTGCCTTAAAAGTATGTGATATCTGTAATTTGCCCAAATTTATTTGCAATTCTTAGTTTAGAAAGATAACATATTATGTCCTTCGGAATGACTCAGTTGGTTTGGAGTGGATGATCCGGGATCGATCCCCCTCAATGCCTTCTGAGTCGAGCTTGTCGTATAAGGTTTGCCTAATGCGGTTCACATCCTCTGTATGGTTTGTAGACTATTACGTACACAGTTGAGAGTTTACCCAATGTGTTGACAAAAGTTATAGCGGCTACGGATTATTTCAGAGTTTAAAAAAAAGATAACATATTATAATTATAATAATCTTAAATGTATGTACATTTGTATTGTTTTTCCTTACATGTAAAGTAATTCACCAAAATGGAATAAAATAAAATAAAAATCAAAAGTGCCATTGTACAATTAATGTCTTTTTTTTTTGTTTCCCGTCACATGTTTGATATCCGTTTTAATATTCGATTTATAATGCAAATTTAAGCGTTCTCTAAAAATGAAGGAATCATATTTTATTGACAGTTCATAATTTTAGAAGAATATGATATCATCTTTTAAGTTTTAAGATATTTTAGTAATTTTGAATGTATTATTGGATTTTTTTTTCCTTAGACGTAAAATAATTTAACTAAATATGAAAAGATCAAAAAAGAAAAAGAATCGCTACACAAAAAAAATATTTTTTTTGTTTCACTCATGGTGTCTAGTCTGCTCTTGAGTCTCGACGCTCCATCAATGCAAATTCACGTTGGAAAAACCTTTGTAAACCGCTTTGTACTAAAAAAAATAAAAATTGTCGAACTTGTAATTAAAGATAAAAGATTTATTTCTAATTTTAGAAGGAAATAGTCTTATTTTTAGCAAATAAAAAATAAATCTTAAATTTTAGAAGGATTTCATTTACCCTTTAAATGTAAACTAATTCACCAAAATAAGAAAAGAATAGAAATAATATTCCCTTCATTATTTGATTAAGTTTTGACTTAACATGAATTTAAATAAATAAAAAATATTTTTAAATTTTATGATCTTAAACTGGAGATACTTGAAATGTATCAAAATATCTTTTCATTTGATGATTCTAAACATCTATACTTGAGTAGATGGTCTTTTGGAAACATCTTCTCTATCTTCACGTAGTAGGATAAGGTTCACATACACTTTATCTTTCCCAAACTCTATACTTATAAGGGTCCAAAAGGTACTTCAAACCCTTCTAGCTGAAAATTACTATTTATACGTGATTAAAATTATATTTTATGTAATATATATATAATAGATATTGAATCCCTTCGATTTATTCGTGTGTTTACTTCTTTATATTTTAAAATTTTTTAGTAAAAATTCTGACTCTACTACTATTCACGGAGTGTCGTTGTTGTTATCGATTGTTATAAATATGTTATATCAAAAGTTGAAATTAAAAATTTACAAAAAAAAAAACATTCTTTTTTAAACGGATTTATCCCCGATGATAAAAATAGTGTCTACATGCACTCTCCTCCTAAGTAGTACAAATAGAGACGTTACTTGTGATCTTTTTTTTTTCTCCACTGCCACTCTCTGCCTACAATTTCTCTCCCTTTTATCTCTCTCTGCCATTTGTTTACAAACTAACTTCCATAATTCCTCTTAATACAACACCTAATCACTTCTAAATCTCATTTTATCTACTCTTAATCTCACAATTATCCAAGAAAGATCACTTTTTTAACCTATAGAGTCATAAAAGAGTGATCTTTATTGTATTTTCTTGATTTGGGTTTTTACTTTATAGCAATCTTGGATCACTTTTTAGTCTTGAAAGGACAAAAAGTGATCTTTTTGGGTATTTTCTTGTTCTTGGGTCTGTAGTATTTTGGGGATTTGAAGTGAAAAAAAATGGTTGTTAAGTTGATGAAGTGGATGCCATGGCCTCCACTTTTATTATCTAAGAAATTTGAGGCCAAGATTACTGTTAATTGCCTTAAAGGTTTCAGCTTTTTGTCAGAAAAGCATGTGGGGGTCCAAGATTTTGATAGATTGAGAGTTGGAATTAAGTGGAAGGGATCAACTAAGGGGATTTCTTTGAATTTGAGCTCTTTTACTAGGAAAAGTGTAAAGAAGAATTTTACAAAAGAAGAGTCTTTAAAGGAAGATGGGGGGATTGTTGAATGGAATGAGGAGTTTTTGAGTGTTTGTAACTTTTCAGGTTATAAAGATGGTGTGTTTCATCCTTGGGAAGTTGTGTTTACTGTGTTCAATGTGAGTTCTTGATTGCTTTTTACCTTTGATATATCCTTATGGTGTTTTGTGTTTTTGGCTGTTGAGTGAAAAGGAATCCAATTCTAGGGAATTTGATTAGTTCCATGTTCACTTCTCTTGAAAAGAATTGATATAATGTTTTTTTGGCTGCTATAGCGAAATGTTATTATAGAGAACATATAATATAACATAACATAACATGAAAATTGGTTTCAAGGAGATCTTGGCTGTTGTAGCGAATATGTTGTTATAGAGGATCTCTGGTATTTGTTTTGGCTTTCGTTATCGTACATTTTGTTGTGGATGCTTGTTCTTTTTCTTAATTGTTTTTAGCATGACTTCTTCGTTACTGTATTTGTTTTACACACGTCTTTTTTATTCTGTTTTACTTGAGCTAAGGGTCTATCGGAAACAACCTCTTTTAACTTCATAAGGTGGGGTAAGGTTGCGTACGCACAATCTCTTGATAGTTGTGTTGTGAATCATGATCATGTCCATACAACTTTTCGGGATGATAAATTTCTTGGATTTCCTTAAATTAGGAATTTGGTTTTCTTTATTGGTTAAATTGATGCTTGGTTTTTGATTATTTGATCATGGTAATTCAGTATATTGCAGCAGCTTATGTATGAGCCTGTTCAAAGGACATTTAACAAAGAGTTGCTTGATAAAATCCATCATCAATATGGTTTTTACTGAGTTTTATTACCACTAGTAAACTTAGTGAGTTTAACAGTGGCAAAGCTAGAAATTTCGCCTAAAGTCTGATATATACACAATATAATTTTCTGATATGCTAATGGCTTAAAGTGAGTTTTTAACTTGGTTATATTGCTCTCTAAAATTTTGAAGAATGGAGATACTATTCCAAAAGCTTTTTAAGCCTTCTGGAATGTAATGATTGCCTTTTAATGGATTACACTTTTTGAGCCTGTTGGGGTCATTTATTTTGATGTTATATGGTGGATGGTGAGACCTACTATAGTTCATTCATATTTTTCTCTGGACATATACAACTGTACTTTTTGGAAATGAAAAAGACATTTTTGGCATAGTCTCTTATTAATTAAAAATGGTAGCAATTGATTATTATTATTATATTTATTATTGTTGTTGTTGTTGTTGTTGTTGTTATTTATTTATATATATATTATACTTATTTTCATTTCTACTCTTATTTGGTATGATGATGACATCAGTTGAGCTTAAATGGAATAGTAAATACTTATAGCCGATCCACCAACTTGTTTGGGACTGAAGCATGTAATTGTTGTTCTTCCATAGGCTCAACGTTGTCCTTAGATGCATGTTTCTTTGACTGCATTGAGCCTATCTCGTCGTACATGATAATTGCATTTTTTTCAATCCATGGGTGAATTACTTCCTGTTGCTTCAGAGAACATTCCTTTATTTTCAGTTTTAGTTTTCATCTACGCTAATTTCTCAATTGAACTCCTTATTTTTTGTGTTCATTTGTTGTTCGTATACTCCCTTCCATGTGGTTCTCCGTGAGCTGCTTGACACAATACTTATTCAGACTTCTTCTGAATCAGGGTACAAGCAAAGGACCAGATCAGAAGGTACCTGTACTTGCTGCTGCGACATTGAACCTTGCAGACTTTGCTTCGTTGGCTGGAGAAAAAGAAGACGGCATTGAAATATTCGTTCCTTTGGAAGCCTCTATTGGCAGATTCAAGAGTTGCCTTTCACTCTGTGTAAGAGAAACTAAAGCATACTCTTTGTTTGTCTCTCATATTCCTGCAGCAATGTGAATATATCATTTGATCAGTCTTTCACATCTACTTGTATATATATATATGTGTGTGTGTGTGACTGTTTCCTAAAGACATGTTCATACATTTATCAACAGCTATCACTCAACCTTGTGGAATTGAGGAACACTAATGAAGCGTCAGAGAACATTCCAAAGTTTACCATGTCTGCTCCAGTATCTCCAAATCCTGGAAAGGTTTTGTTGATAGACAGAAATGAGGGTTCTTCTTTAAAAGCAGGTCTGCGGAAAGTTAAATTTTTCAAGGCATTATCTATTAGGCGACACAAGAAGGCATATCATGAAGAGGAAGGCTGCAGTGATGGAAGGAACTCAGTCAGAAGTGAGGATCCCAATTATGTTTACCCAGTGGATACAGATTCACTTGATGATGAGTCGGAAGGAGGAGAATCAGAGGAAGGAAATGAGGATACAAGTGTTCAGAAGTCATTCAGTTATGAAACACTTGTCTATGCAAACCATGTTGGTGGATCATTTTGTTCAAACACAAGCAGCAGCAGAGACGACGAGGATTTAGTCCACTACAGCCATCATATTTCAGACACAAGGCACAAGTACCCCGAGGATACAACTGCAGCACTACGAAATCAATCTGCAGAGCAGAGTTCTAAACGAAGCATTCTCCCCTGGAGAAAGAGGAAGTTGAGTTTCAGATCTCCTAAAACCAAGGGGGAGCCGTTGTTGAAGAAACATTATGGGGAGGATGGTGGAGATGATATAGATTTTGATCGTCGACAGCTTTGCTCATCTGATGAATCTTCTTCAGGGGTACGTTTCGTGCTTTCCTTGTCATGTTTGATTGTCCCAGTACCTAAATGGAATTTGCATAGTCATTTATTATCTTCATTTCATGATCTAATCAATCTGCTACCTATTACTTGTACACCAATAAGCCTGTCGTATTGAAGATTTACTGAGCTTGAGAGCTTCCTTTAGTAGCTTCTGTACTTGTATAGTTGTATCAAGAGTCTATATTGTTGAGGTTTTCATGTTCATGATTGAACATGCATATGTCATAACTAGTCCTCTTAGCAATGTGTGTAATTCTTGCAGTGGTACAAATCTGAGGAAGCTTCTCCAAATCGATTTTCTATCTCTGAGTTTGGAGATGACAGTTTTGCTGTGGGTAGTTGGGAGCAGAAAGAGATAATAAGCCGTGATGGACAAATGAAGCTGCAGACTCAGATATTCTTTGCTTCGATTGATCAACGAAGTGAACGAGCTGCTGGTGAAAGCGCTTGTACAGCCTTGGTTGCTGTCATAGCTGATTGGTTCCACTGCAATCCCGAGGATATGCCCATCAAGTCCCAACTTGATTGTCTTATCCGGGAAGGCTCACTGCAGTGGAGGGATCTTTGTGAAAAAGAGACCTACATGGAACGTTTCCCAGATAAGCATTTTGACCTCGAGACAGTCCTGGAGGCGAAAGTGCGTCCACTCTCAGTCGTCTCTGAAAAATCATTCATTGGGTTCTTTCATCCTGAAGGAATCGAAGAACAGGAGGGATTTGACTTCCTTGATGGTGCCATGTCTTTTGACAACATATGGGACGAGATATGTAAATCCGCTCAAAAAACTCCCGGTCATGGCGACTCCTTTGTTTACATTGTGAGTTGGAATGATCACTTCTTTATCCTCAAGGTTGAAAAAGATGCATACTATATCATCGACACACTGGGCGAGAGGCTTTTTGAGGGTTGTAACCAGGCATATATCCTCAAGTTCGACAAAGACACAACAATTATGGGGGTACCTAGTGAGTCTCAACAATCAGATGATAAGCCATCTAGCGATAGAAAAGAGAAATCCGATGTCAAAGAAGCTGCTGATGAAGGCAAAATTGTCATTTGTACCAATGGCTCCGACAAAATGCAGGAAGACATGGAACCTGAAATCATTTACAGTGGTAAAGAGGCATGTAAAGAGTACATTAAGAGTTTTTTGGCAGCAATCCCTATTAGGGAACTACAAGTTGATGTAAAGAAAGGATTGATGGCATTGACACCCCTTCATCAACGGCTACAAATTGAATTCCATTACACAACGAGCTTTGACCCGAAGTTTGAGTCATCATCTACACAAGGACTGACCGCTAGCAGTCTGGCCATACTACCGTCAGCATCAGAGTAAGCAACGATTGATAAAGCTTTATTAGTATATGCATAATGCTAATCATTTTTGTTCTACATATCATTTTAGGAATTTTGAATAGCTAATTGCTGTTTAGCGCTCCCTGGAGAGTCTCTTCTTTTCTTTTTTTTCTTTCGTATATGAGTGTAACTAGCTCGGTATCTTCTTCGTCTTTTATTTCTTGTACGCGGGAAATGATAATGTAAATGACTATGGAACTGTTCAAGAGTACTCATTTTTTTGTTCTCTCAAAGAGGGAAGTTGAGTTAAATGAATATATTAGTTCCATATTGCTCTTGATTATTGTTTATTTTGCTTTATTTGAAGTCATGTTTGCTCAGAATTGGAGTAAATGAAGCTTATAGCTCATTTCTAAGGAAATTTCATTGAGCAAACATAAGCAAAGTGAGTTTTTCTTGTAATCTTTTCCTTCACAACTCATGATTTCTTTTAATCAGTAAAAAGAAAGTATACTGCACCATCACGTTGTGGGTACATTAGGAGAATCATTTTTCTCTGGACTTGGAGCAACAGTAAAATTGTCTACGTGTGATCTATAGCCTATAGGTCACGAGTCCGAGCTGTGAAATCAGTTGTTCCATTGATGTTTGCAACTTTGCACCAAGGTAGGCTGTTTGCATATATGTCTGTGTGTGACTTATAGGTCACAAGGTTTGAGCAGGGAATCAGATGTTGATGCTTGCATCAGGGTAGGTTTGTTACATATATGTCTCCATGTGACTCAAAGGTCGTGGGTTCGAGCCTTGGAATCAGTCATTGATTCTTGTGTCAGGGAACACTGTTTACATGTCTCTTTGTGATAGGTCTCGGGTTCGGGTCGTAGAATCAGCCATCTATGTTCACATCAAGGTAGGTTGTCTAAGTTACACCCCTTGCAGAGGCAGAGCTATATCATTAGGTATGGGTTCGGACGAATCTAGTAGCTTTTGTTTAGATTATGTATTTATATTAGAAATTCATGAAGTACATATAAATATTTAGTTGTGAACCTAGTAACTAAAGACAACTTATGTGTTTTGATGACAAATTCAAGATTCATAAACTTTAAATCTTAGTTCCGCCTCAATATGAGACATGTAATACTTGACAAGCAAGTTTTCTCAAGTGGCATCACTCTACTTTTTGAATCAACCAAAGAAAGAACTACAATTCATTCAAACAAGAACAAAAGATATTTTTCCAAGTTCAAAAAAGAACAAAAGACATTATGTACTTCTTGAGTTAATTTCTCAGATAATCACTCAACCAATTGTTTTTATTTTTAGAAGTCACTCAATTTTGTTTTATAACACAAAATCACTCAACTAATGGTAACTATATCATAAAGTCACTCAACTTTATTTTGTAACAGAAAAGTCACTCAACTATTGTTATTTCAGCTACATAGTCAAAATCGCCGCTAGAAATAATATTAAAAGTGATTGTCCATGTATTTATATAATTATTTATATTAATTTATACTTGAGGAGCAAGTTTTGGTTGGTGACAATATAATTAGTAAATAACTTTTAGTTACTATGAGACTAATCTAATTAAAATCTAACTAATTACTTGGTGACTAAGTATTTTTCTCTTCTTATAAATAGGAAGGATCCCTTACCATTTAAGATGTTTAAGATCAATATCAAGATCATCAAGTAGAGTTTCAATATTAGTAGCAATTTGTGTTTGATCGAACTTAAACTATTTATTCAACTTCTAAAACACAACTTTTGTTACTACTCAAAAATACTTATTTTTTTCCTTAAAAACTCGCTTAAACACCTCAACTCATTAAAATAAGTACTTTTTTTTAAAACTAAAGTTTTGCAATAGCTTTGCCAAACATATTATAAAAAAATCATTCATATTTATTCCATTCATAATTAGATGTAGAATTTGAACAGATGTTTTGTACTATCTTCTTGTTTTGGAACATTACAAGTTAAATACAAAAAAGGTCATATTCTTATTTTATATCTGTCCCTAGTGTAAAAATATAATTCAAATTTGTCCTTATTGATCTATTCCAAATTTATATGCTAAATATCTTTTTTTATGTATATCCTTAGGCTAAATATCTTAAAACTTGAATCTATTTATTTATGTGAAGGCAAAATTTGAGGAGGGAAAAATGGATATTCAAGATATTGAGTGTCCACTAATATCAAAATCAAGAAATGAAGAATCCAAGAATAAGAGAAAATGTGATGATTTTCTTGAAGAAGTTAAGAAGATTTTGGCATTAGCAGGGCCTTTAATGTCAGTTAATTTTCTTCTATATTGCTTACAGGTAAGGGTGTCAGATGAACGAGTTAGGTTGAATTTGAACGGATTAAAATGAGCTAAGTTGATAAATTTATCAAGTCAGTAATCAGTCCAAACTTAAAGGGGTTGGGTGGATCATGCTTTTATATATGGGCTGATTTTGTAACCTCTATTTATAGGTGATTTCAGTTATGTTTGTTGGTCATCTTGGAGAGTTAGCTCTTTCTGGTGCTTCAATGGCTACTTCATTTGCCACTGTCACTGGCTTCAGCTTGTTGGTGAGTATTTTGTGCTTCACATCTTTTATATGTAGATGAGAGTCTAGTGTTGTCAAAGATGCGTAAACGCTCCAAATTTGAATATGTACACCTAAACACCTCAACTCGTTTCCATTATCTCAGTTGAATACTCCAACTTACAAAATGATCACCTAGACACCTCTAAGATTTATGTGTTATATTAGTATCGGGTGTCCACAAGACACATTGGAGGCAAGTTGGAGTGTTTAGTTGCCAGTTGAGATTGAATTGAGGTGTCCAGATGTGCACTCTCAAAGTCGGAGTACTTGTCTGCTAAGGCCAAGTTTGGGTGTATGTATACATATTATGCCTATAATTATTAGTCTTGGACTATACATTCATATATTTGTCTCTTTTGTTTTTCCATTTGCGCCTTTTTTCAATAAAGCTCACACTTTATTTGTGCTTTACTCTTAAATCCCGAACAGACCTTAGAGCTTTTTTTTCACATTTTCGCCTTTGGTAATACTGAATGAGACTTTAAAAGCACTTGTATTGAAACTAACAAGCATGAAAATTAAGTTTATATGCTAGTTATCCCTCTGTTTCAATTTATGTGGCATGTATTTGACTAAGCACGGAGTTTATGAACGAAAGAAAGGAAGACTTTTGAAACTCGACATGACATTTCTTTGGCTACGAAAGAATACCATAAGGATAATTGTTCTGTGTACAGAAATGTGTCGTTCTTTTTGGAACAAACTAATAAGGAAAGAGAGTCACATAAAGCGGAATAGACATGTTTGAAGTAGAAGAACTTGTGTTATATCAGTTTGTTTCTTTAACTATTACTCAACTTGTTTAATAAAAAATCAACTTTTTGGTCTTAACATTTTGGATTTTTATTTTTTCTTGATCAGATGGGAATGGGAAGTGCATTGGACACAATTTGTGGGCAAGCATATGGTGCAAAGCAATATCATATGCTTGGTATCCATATGCAAAGGGCCATGATAGTTCTTCTTTTAGTCAGCATTCCCTTGGCCTTTATTTGGGCAAATGCAGGACATATTCTTGAAATCTTGGGACAAAGTCCGGAAATTGCAGCCGAAGCAGGGGATTATGCACGTTTCATGATACCGA
This sequence comes from Solanum raphanifolium, assembly GCA_036250405.1. Lineage (NCBI taxonomy): Eukaryota > Viridiplantae > Streptophyta > Magnoliopsida > Solanales > Solanaceae > Solanum > Solanum raphanifolium. The sequence goes on from JAJOOE010021096.1 coordinate 13,835, forward strand.
GCATCTTTGCCTATGCACTACTACAATGTCAGATGAGATTTCTACAAGCTCAAAACGATGTCCTCCCTATGATGCTTACTGCAGGAGCCACAACTTTGCTGCATTTATTCACTTGTTGGTTTCTCGTGCTCAAAACCGGCCTTGGCAACAAAGGGGCTGCTCTGGCTAATGCTGCGTCTTACTGGATTAACGTGTTCTTGCTAGCTGCATATATTGGGATATCGCCTTCTTGCAAAAGTACTTGGACTGGATTTTCAATTGTAGCGTTTTCTGATATCCCGAGATACCTTAGACTAGCTATTCCTTCAGCCGTTATGGTTTGGTAATTCCTCGGTCACTTCTTCTTACCAATGCATAGAGCCATAGACATATAATTCCATTGAATATATGAAAAAATCGCCTTTTTTATGTGCACGGTTTCAGCTTGGAGAGTTGGTCATTCGAAATGATGGTTCTGTTATCTGGTCTTCTTCCTAATCCGAAACTAGAAACCTCAGTTCTTTCAATCAGGTTAGTTCTCAAACATATTTAGTTTATCACATTCAACATCATGTTTCTATCATATTTCGCCTCGTGTTAACTCACTGTTATATACTCCAATTTTTCAGCCTTAATACATCTTCAATGATATACATGTTGCCTTTTGGACTAAGTGGTGCCACAAGGTGAAAGTTTTCATACTCCGCGTTTTCCTTCTTTCAGCATTACCTTATAACTGTTTCTCACATTTTATATCTTTGTTCCTCATCAGCATAAGAGTTTCAAATGAATTAGGCGCTGGACGACCAAAAGCAGCTCGTATAGCAGCATATATTGCATTGTTCTTAGCTACTACAGAAGGAATTCTAGTAGCAATGTTCATCATTTCGATTCGTAAATTTTGGGGGCATTGCTACAGCAATGAGGAAGAAGTAGTAACATATGTATCTGAAATGTTGATGTTTATAGCAGGATCACACTTCATAGATGCAAATCAATCTGTACTTTCAGGTTTGTTTCAAATCCTCAAAAGGAACAGTTCCTTTAAGACATTTTTTCAACAATCTTATAGTTTCAATAATGTAAAATTTTAGGTATTGCTAGAGGATGTGGTTGGCAAAAAATAGGTGCAATTGTTAATTTGGGAGCTTATTATCTATGGGGAATACCTGCTGGTATTGTATTAGGTTTTTTCTACCATGTTGGAGGAAAGGTACTTCTCTATGCATTTTGTTTAATTCTTTAACTATGTTGCTCGGACTCTCTAAAAGTGTCACACAGCTCGTGTCAGATTCTTTAAAAGTAGTGGATGTTTTGAGGATACGGGACGGTCGTGGAAGCATTTCTGGACTATGTTGCTCTGACTTTTCAAAAATGTTGAGGGTGCATGTTGGATCCCGGAAGATTCGACATGGGTGCGACACCATTTTTGGAGAGTATGTTTGACATAGTTCTATAATGCATTATGACAATGAACTCTCCAAGAATGTTGTATGGTGCGTGTTGAATCCTTCAAAAGTAGTACATTTTTGGAGGATCCGACACGGTGCGGCAACATTTTTGGAGAGTCCATGTGATATAGTTCTTTAATGCATTATGACAATGAACGTAACTCTCCAAGAATGTCGCTTGGTGCGTGTCGGATCCTCCAAAAGTAGTGCAGCTTTTAAGGATCCGACATGAACGTGGGAACATTTCTGGAGAGTTCGTGCAACATAGTACTTTAATGTATTATGACACCAAACTCTCCAAAAATGTCATATGATGCGTGTCAGATTCTCCAAAAGTAGTGCATCTTTTGAGATCTGACATGAGCGCATAAGAGCATTTCTGAAGAGTCCGAACAACATATATAGTTCTTTAATGTATTAGGACAACACTAATGATTTTATACTTTTTTGTATGTTATTAAAAGGGACTTTGGTTGGGACTCACTCTATCACTTCTTGCTCAAGCCCTCATTTATTTAGTAGTTACACTCCAAACAAATTGGGACAAAGAGGTAAATCTATTTATTTTTTTCCCTCCTTTTAAAAAAACTCATATCAATTGTTGATGTGTCACTTCTTCCTTAAGGTCTCTTTAGAGGCGGTAAAATCAATTCATTTTTTAGTGACCACTCAAATACGCCCGAATTTGAATAGGTTGAATTTTGACAATTTTGTTGACTTGACCTAACAAATTGAACCTGAAATGACGAACCTAACTATTAGGTTTTTAAAAAGGTGAAAGTGCAATCCGCACAAATTTAATCCAATCCGTCCATTTGTCAGTTTTATTTTCATTATATATTTTTGTGTTTTTTAATAAATAATGAAGTCTTCTTTGTCCTTTTTTGTAGGCAAAGAAAGCAGTTGATAGGATGATTCCAGAGTTAGCATAGAAGAAAATGTTTTAAAGAAAGTATCATATAGAATTGAACATTTTGGATCTACAAATGGTTTAGTTTTGGGACAATTTTGTTCTTGTTTTAGTTTTGAAAAAATAAATGTGAATATTTTGATTTTGTTTTGGTTACATAATTTTTGGAATTGGGAGGTATGAACTTCCCAATGGCAAGTTTCCTTTTCAACAAAGTCACTTTCGCCGTCAGAGTTTAAATTAGAGGGTTGATTACAGATTCATCTGAACTCAGTAGCTTTTACTATAAATTATTTGTTATTATTATATACATTATTGTAGACCCCTTCAAATTTCTAATCTTGAATTCGCTTACGTAACAGATGTGAGTTTGCATTTTCTTTGATCTCTAAACCTAACAAGTAAATATAATTACACATGGAAGATAATACATGATATTAAAAATTGAGTATGAGAAAACCCATCTTCCTTCTTCAAATAATGCATGATTTATAACGCCCAACTTATATATTTTAGACGGCTTCAAATAGTTTTTTTAATTCTATTTTGTATTGGGTGTTTGTGTCTACTTTGATTATTTTATTGAGTATTTCTATTTTTCACAAACATAGATGTCATGTAACTTTATTCACTAAATTCAGACAGATTAAATTTAGAAGAAAATCACCTTAAGCTTTTTTTTTTGCCTTTTACTAAAATTTGAACGTGAGATCATGATTGTCCCGTTTATTTCATTAATCACTATGTTCACAGTCTAGGGGTGTTCACGATTTGGTTTGGGTCGGTTATTGGTCAAAATCAAAACCAAACCAACTTAATCGGTTTTTAAAATATCAAAACCAAACCAAACCAAATATAATATACATTTATCGGTTTGGTTATTTTCGGTTTTGGTTTGGTTTGGTTCGGTTATTCGGTTATTAACCATACATAAAAATAAAATAAACAATTCATTCAAAACGTGAAAAAAGTGACAACAATCCATTCAAACAAAAAAATAGTTAGACTGACTGGCATTACAAAACTTTCGATCATTGAATTTACTGAATAAAACTTCAAAATTCACTATTTTGGCATAGAGGAAGAGACAATGACATTTTTAGTCCCACAAAGAATTTTCCTAGACACTCATATACATGAGACCAATAAGAAAAATGATCTCACCTTGGACATTTTTTCTTTCATAAGTAAATTATAAAAATAAATTTTGATGAAACATATATAAAATCTTTAAAATTGTTAATGAATACAATATATTATGTATGTATAATAATAAAATTTATGTATATAACTTGTTAGTTCGGTTCGGTTATTTCTTCGATTTTTTTCGAACAAAATCATAACCAAACCAAATACTATCGGTTCTTAACAATCTAAAACCAAACCAAACCAAAACCCAAATTAAATCGGTTCATTTAATCGATTTGATTTGATTTTTCGATTTGGATCGATTTTTATCCAAACCATGAACACCCCTAGTTCACACCCTTGAACCCAAGTGAGTCAAAAGGCTGATATAAAATTATAATTCTCTCTTTCCTTTTCTTTGCTTTTTTTAAAAAAAATAATAATTGTTTTGTCTGTATGTGTGGGGTGGGGTGGGGTGGGGTGGGGGGTGGGGGGAGTCAATGTCAAACTATCCACAATATATCAATATAGTTGTCATAGCCCCAACCAAATTCTACTTAAAAGACAAAATATATATTTATTTAGTTTGTTTCCATTTCGTGTATGGTATTTACTTTGGGGCACTGATTAATTAAAATTTGTATCGTATGAGATTCATTTAAAAGAAATTGCTTTTTATCAGTGTTTTTTTCTCTTTATACGGTTTAAATTTGAGACTTTTAACTTAGAATGGAGAAATCACGAAGGAGTTGTGCATCACATTAATGATCTTTCTGCCGATTAATTAATTAATGTGATATCTTAATGAATGTATTGAAAACTGATAGGAGAGCCAGACATAATTCGTTTCTAAGAAATGACCTGAATCAATAGGCTCAACTGTAATTATTGACTCGTTAAATAAAATTAAAAAGAAGTTCAACTAAGTTCGCCAATCGATTAATAAATTTTAAAATAAATTTGGGACTTTACACTCTCCTTCTATAATATGATTTTTAGTATCTCGATATATTCTCTTGTAGTTTTCTTCTTTGGCCAGCTCAAAAGCTATCCATATGCATGATTTGCATTTTTTTCTAATGAATTGACATTTTATAATTTATATGTATATTAGTACTTATTATGGTGTTGGCAATATAAACAAATCATTGGTGTGCTCAAAATATATTTATTTCTTAGAAAAATTAAGAAGGTTGTATTATTTCTTTCCTATTTTATTTCTTTTCAATCTCTATCTTACTAGTCAATTAATAACTAATTAAGATTATTAAATATTTTTCTTAATAAATACAAAAACTTAGAGATAATACTATAATTTATGTGTGGTTGCCACGGATGTGAAAGGCCATCCTCACAATAATATCTTTCCGTTCTCGAGAAAGGTTCTTCCGCTCTTCTTTCAAAGTTTGAATTTGACTAAAGAGCTGTTTTTTTAAATTAAATTTTTTTTTACAAATGTATGTGAACAAGAAACAAATTGAAGAACATGCCACTTTACAAAAAATTCCCTAATTTGGTACTAATATTTACTTTATGGTCATTTGGATTTTTTTACAACAAGGAGAAGATAACATTAACCCCCACACCCCACACCCCAACAAAAAAAGGAAAAGGAAGAAAAACCATATTATATCTTCTTTAATAAGTTTGTTGATGAGGGGTGAGTGGTGATTCAATCACAAAATGCGGTGGAATAGATGAGATTCTTTCACTTTTAATCAGAAGTATTGACTTTGAGTTGTGGGAACAAAAACAATCTTGATAAAGAACATTTTTCTCTTTATTCAGTTTTGTGCTCCACAAATTCAAATATATCAATGATGAGTTTCGAATATCAGATAATTAAAGAAAAAATGATATATGATTGTACTCAACTTTATTATTTCATTGGAAGTGGAGAATTTCTACAAATTGGGCAAGTTGGATGAAGCCTTAACCAAGGGTCAATACATTTAACATGAAAAATATGACCACAATTAGACAATAATCTTAACATATCATTGTCTTTATAATCACCCAAACAAATAGAACATCCAGAGGCAACAATATCATCATCAATATTATTATTATTATCCTCTTTATGATAATAATGGACTTTTGCTTGAGAATATAATAACTTTGGATAATTTCTCAAAATTTCTTCATCAATACCTTGTTGAACAAAAACCAATTCATCACCAACAATTGTAGAGCTACCATGAGAAGAAGATGATGAAGAATTATTATTAGGCATGTTAGAATTGTTGCGCGATCGCGATTGGATACATAAGTAAGAAGCATAAGCCATGACTGAAAATAATATTAGGACTCCAAGTGAAAATCCAATTCCATAGCCATAATTCTTTCCAAAAGTTTCTTCATTTAACTCAACATCATTTGGACCTTCACTATCTTCCATAATTGTATTGTTCATGATGGAGTAGAAGGGGAAAAAATGGAGGATCTAATTTGGACTTTTTGTGAGATGGAATGGAAAATGAGATGCATAGAATTATTTAATTATATAATATATATATATTAGTGAGGGACATGATGTCATGAAGGACTCAAGCAACCTAAAAAGGGTTGACCAAGGAAAA
>JAJOOE010021097.1:0-23780 GCA_036250405.1 Solanum raphanifolium
AGTTAAGAAATGAACTAAGATAAGAATATGAACTCTAGTCATGATTTCTTGAAGAGTTACTTAGTGTAGGTAGGACTATGGACCCTACTTATGCATTGCACAAGTGGACTGTAAGGGAGGTTATGATTAGACTCTTTATGTAATGAAGGCTATGGTCTATGTATGTTAATATGAAAGCATGTTAAGGTTGACATTACTTATGTTAAGACATGACGTATGTTTATGCATGTGAATTACACTTATGACTTCTTAATGGGTTTGCTTAGTATATGTGGGGGTATGGGACTCCATGTGTACATTGCACAAGTGAGCTTGTGAAGGGGTTGTGAGGGTGGTTTACCTATGATATGAACTAAATGGGTTATGACTAATGAGGTAGTAAAGGAATGACTCCATATATGATCTTATGAAGTATGTTGGTCTTATGTCTAAATGAAGATGTTGTGACTTGTTGAATATGAAGTGCCTAGTCTATGGTGGCTTCCTAGGAACTAACAACATTCTTCTTCATCTTTTTACACCAAGTGTAGGTGGTGGTGGCTAAAGGGCTTTCCTAGAAGTGATGAGCTTGACTTACTATTCCCAAGTTCGAGTGTGTCCTTAAAGATTCAAGGACCTTTATGTTAAAAGAGTTTCCTTAAGTTCTATATACTAGATAGTAGTTTCTTTTGAATTGTAAGGGTTGTGTCCCTATTGTGTTGTAGTCATGTTTTAAAATGGCTACCTTGAGACGTAATACTCCGATTTTGTATTAAAGGTTTAAAAATGAGGTGACTTTTAAGTCTTGTGTTATATTATGAAAAAGTTTTAAATTTTCCACTATTTTTCTATGATAAATGCTATGACGAATGCTAAGGTATTGTATAAGACCTCCGAGAGGTCGAATAAGCCGGTAACGACTAGGGGGTGGTCTCGGGTCATTACAAAAGCAACCTTGTGCAATGTATGGATAAAGTCCTATACCCCTATCCACACTAAGGAAAACTCATTAAGTGATTATAGTTCATAAATTCAATTCTAGTTCATTCTATCATAGTGGGATTAGCTTTAACCGACATAGACCATGAGAGCTTAGTCATGGAATCTGGTGTCTCCCCACACCGAAAAGGGGTTGTCCTACTTGCCTAAGGTAGAATTAGAACTCTTAGCTTACGTGGATCCACTAGCTAAAGACCTATGTGGGCACATATTTTATGGGATAAGTGAATTGCTTCTAGAAACCTACCCTTTCCTAGCAGAGGAGCTCCCATCCCATGAGACGTCTGCTATAAACCCGCCCTCTACTAACGGGGGAGCTTCCATCTCTTTATCATATCCGCTCATTGCTGAGTACAATTCCAATCGAGTTTATATTTAAGTCTTGACTTGAAGTACTGGTTATAGGGAAGTGTCTTGACACTCAATCCATATAACTCATGCTAAAGCTCCTAGAATTCTTTAGGGGAGACTAGTTTTCAACCCTTAGAACCACTATATATGACAAACCTTTCATATTATATGGTGCTCATACCTAAATGTATGCATAAGGATAATCATCCAACCAATATCACAATTAGGTCATAATAGAAGTACTTTACTCTCAAAGAAATCTAATTGAATGCACACAAGTCTCATACATATAGCTAGTTCTCATGCTTTTCCTTTCAAGGACTATAGATCACTATGCGTCAATATCTCAAGAATTACTTCATTTAACATGTATAATAACCTAATTTAAGCAAGCAATTCATCACATACATAATTCGAACACAATCTACTAACAAAGACCCATATTCATGCTTCAAGATCCAATTTAGGGAAACCTAGAGATTCATGGATTATTAGATAATTATTTAGGAAAACAGTCGTCATTCATCAAATTGACCATAATATAATACAATAAACACATTGAAATGGTTTTGAAAGTGAATCCATGCCATAGATTGAAAACCCTAGGTTCTTGGAGAAATTGAACTTTGAGAAATAGAATTTTGAAGGGCTTTATGGAAGGAAGTTATCCATAAATCAACACTACCATACATTGAGTGGAAATCCTTCCTGAAATTGAAGAGGAAAGTTGAGTTCTTGAGCCTTGGTCTCCTGGTTCTTCTTCTTCTTCTTCAATGGTGGTTTCTAGAGAGAGATATTTTGGAGAGGTTTTGATTTGGTTTTGGGAATTTAGGTTTTTGACTTTAGATGGGTTATTTTAGGTTGGAAAAATACATATATAGTCCTTTAAAATAAGCTTAAAACGACACCACATATCTGTTAATTACTTAGGAAATTACTAAAGAACCCCTTGACTCAACTGCCAAATGGCAGTTTCAGGTGTGATCCATGCTTGGGGACCCACAGAACATGGGTGGGACCGCGGCCTATGCTGGTCATGCATGGTTGGTGGCTTGGAGTTCATTTTTGGGGCTTTGACTTACAGAGGCAGGCCACGTGGCGTGGACCCATCCATGGGGCGTGGGTCTTACCTGTGGCTACTGCCTTAGGCAAATGTTACAAGGCTTCACCCACGCTGAACCCCTACGGGGCGTGGGTTGATCCACATGGCGTGGAACCCACTCGTGGGCCAATGCCTGGCAGCCCTATGGGTCCTTTCCTCAAGAATCCAAGGTTGGTCCTTGAGGTTTAGGATTTGACCTCCTAACTCCAAACAATATATTTTAAGGTAACTTTAAGGCTCTAATTCTTACGTCAGCTTTAACTTAGCCTAGTTAGTTTTAGGTTAGCTACTAATTTAGTCATGAATTTTCCGGAATGTTACAATGGTACCCAATTTATCTCTCAATTATTGAAGTGTTTCAAAAATGGCTTCTTCGGTACTCATTTTAAGATTAGAACATCCTTTAACCTCAAACTGATGGGCAGGAAGAGCGTACTATCTAAACATTAGAAGATATGTTGAAAGCTAGTGTGATTGACTTTAAGGGAAATGGGGATGACCATTTGCCTTTCATTGAGTTAACTTACTATAATATTTAACATTTAATAATTGTTATTGCTCTACTTGAGGCTATTTATGGTAGGTGGTGTAGATCTTCAATATTTTTGTTTTAAGTAAGTGAGGTTGCCTTCATAAGTCCTTAGTGGGTACATGAGGCATTGGAAAACGTTCTCCTTATTAGAGAAAGGTTGAGAATAGCTCAATGTCGACAAAAGTCCTATGTCGATGTTAGGAGAAGAGACTTGTAGTTTGATTTACATGATAGGTTATACTTGAAGATTTCACCCATGAAGGGTGTAATGAGGTTTGGAAAGAAAGGGAAACTTAGTCCCAATTATATTGGCCCATATCTGATTTTCAGGTTTTTTAGTAAAATTTCTTATGAACTTGACTTGCATAATGATCTTGCATCGGTGCCTCCGTTGTTCCATGTCTCTTTCTTGAAGAAATATATTGGAGATCCGACCTCCATTTTTCTCTTGTAAGGTTTGGGTGTTAAAGAGTATCTTTCTTATGAAGAGGTTTTGGTTGAGATTTGGGATCAACAAGTACAAAAGTTTAGAAATAAGAAAGTTCCATCCGTAATAATTCTTTGGAGGAATCAGTTAGTCGAGGTGCAACTTGAGGGGTCGACACAAATATTATATCCGAATTATCTCTTTCCCTCCGACAACACTCTAGCTTGAGGTATCTAGTTCCTCTTGGTGAACCCTTATGGAATAGTCATTCTAACATTTTCTCATGCATGCCTTCTCATAAAAAGTTGTTTTTTGAGAAAATAAGTTAACTTGATTGATTTCTACATGTTTATGCGCCTGCGCGTTATAAAATGATGTTTTGGATATGCTTTAGCTTGGAGTTGATTTGTCCTCCATAGATATGTGTATTTATATAATAGCATTCAAGTTGGGCTGTTAGATCCTCTTCCTACCTTATTTATGATTACATGAGTTCCATTCGAGGATGAATCTCTCCATGCGAGAGATATTGCAACACCCTGCATTTGGCAAAGAAGGAACACTATAGTTTTTGGCTGGTGTCTGTGTCTATGGGTCCCATCTACGGACTATAGTAGCTTCTACGGGTCATAGATAACAATCGTAGGAACAGGGGGAAAGTAAAATTTTTGAAATTAAGTCCAAGAACCCTTTTTATGGTTCTCACGGACGGTCTGTCAGTTTATGTACGAGTCGTAGATAGGTCTCGAACCCATGACTTAGAAAAATTTTATAGCTCAAAATTTGTTCCTACGGATGGCATGAACAGATTGTAGGAACACTGATTAACCATACATGGGATCCGTTAAAGAAGGGTGCATTTTGAGGTCCCTGTAAAATTTCTACGGGTGACTAGTATGGTACGCAGATGGACCTTTCGGACTGTAGAGTCAAGTTGGTAGTTACTTTTAAGGGATTTTATTTCTGTTTCCTATTTGATTAATGCATAAAATAGATCATTTTTATCCTAATCATATGCCCTATATAAGTCTTCTAAGCCTAAAAACAATCCATACTAAATCACTTTTCAAAAATTCCTAAATATCTCGAAGATCACAACCAAATTCTCTCATGTCTAAGGAAGAAGAACAAGATCTAGGGTTAAACTACAAGTCTCCAATCCTCCAATATTTCTGCGTGTTTGAAATCAAGGTATGATATTATTAATAGATAGAGTCCTTTTCTCCATATGGTTCCTAAATTTTCCAATTTTACAAGTTAGAATCTCCAATTCATGTTAGGGTTTTATTCAATCTTATGGGTTCTTTTCAATTATTATCAAATTTATTATACTCTGCCTTTTAATGCACGAATTGAATTAATTACATGTTTTTAAGTTGAATTCACATAAATCCATGCATCAACCATGATTTCTAGAGTAGGATCCTCTAATGTAGCTTATGACCTACTAAAGATTAAACTATAAAGAGGTGAATATTTTATTTATGAAATTCATACATTCTTTAATGTTAATTTGAGTGTAAAACATCGATGTTGTTGTTTTTTTAAATAGATTTCTTAGATACTCTTCAAAACATTGTTGTGAAAGGGTTTTTTCACAAAAAGAATTCATAGTCTATGTTGGTTAAAGTCAAACTTCCCAATATAACAAACTAAGGTTACTTTCTAAAGTATCTCAAATGTGTTTTATAAGATGATTAGCTTGCAATGAACATGATTATGACTTATGTTTTCTAAAATGTTATTTTATGATTTAGTTGGGTCATTGCATGTCATATAAACTCCTTTTAGCTTGATTTTATAACTTTTATGCATTGCTATCATACATGGTACATTACATGTACTAACACATAGATGTCCCTACATTGTTCCACTAATGTAGTGCCTTACGCTCCTATCTCCCATACTCGTGGCTAGTGCTCCCTCATAGCATTCAAGATTGGTGAATCCTAATGATCTTGGGACTAAGACTCTTTTATTGCTTTTATATTGTTTCCATTTCAGATTTTGTATGTGATGTATGGGTTACGTCCCAATCACTTCAATGATGTAATAGATGTCTTTGAGACTTGTGAAACTTCCAGTTTTGTCAAACTATTTAATATGAAATTCAAATTTTAAACTCTTTACTTCAATTTTCATGTATGATGTATGTTGACTGAATTGTATTGGCCTTTCGGGGATCTATATTCATGTTAGGCTTAGGGTCTACTTTGGATCGTGACAACAAGGCAAGTATTCTATCAAGAAATCCTCAATGTAATTTAATTCATTTGCAGCAAGAAAAACTAGTGGGTGGGTGATTCCACCAAGTTTAATAAAAAGGATTTGATTTCAAAAGTTACAATGGAGCCAAGATTTCACAAATTCAAATAAGTAACGAGTAATCTAGCGGTGCGGGGATTGGAAATTGATATCACATAGGGGTTTATTTGTTTCTCTATAGCGATGAACATTCATAGATAGGCTAGGTAATCTTCAATGACACTAATCTTCTTTAGATCTCATAACATCATTTCATAGAATCTTCTTTTGGTTTCATCTATGTGTTATAGTAAACAACCCAATATCTCAAATTATTCTCTCTTTCGATGCATCAATAAGGCAAAAAGATCTGACTCATAAACTTTAGTTTCATGCAGGTTAGAGACCTCAAACCTAAGTTTCAAATATCAGAGTAATTACCCAGTCCAATCAATCTCTTTCGAGCATTAATTAGATATTAGAAGAATGAATTAAGTTTGCAACCTTAAGTCATAGCTAACCACATGCTAATTAGCTAAAATCCATGTATGAGCAGAAGAAAAAGAAAGCACAATACAATAACCAGTACATTAAATCCACATCTAACCACATAACTGACTCCTTAGATTTTTAGGTTTTAACCACCCATCACTAAGATTTCAAAAATTATACCTTTCATAAAAGAAACCATGGGTACCATGAAATTATTAATTACAAGCAATAAATACTTTGAATTTCAACTTCAAATTGTCAATTTCAAAAGTAAAAGTTGAAAAAACCAAAAAAATAAAAGTTTTCTTCAAAAAGTAAAGTGTTTCTCTCTCTAACAAATGATTCAGATTTCTTTACTATTTCTTTTAGGATTTTGAACTTCCAAAGTCCCTTTTTTCTCTCTCCTTTGGGCTATTTATAATTTCACCATGATTTTGCCCAAAACAAAATGTGCAACGCATTGAAAGATGTTAGTCGGGCTGGTTGATCATATTAGGTGAATCATCAAGTGCTCTCCAGCTCCCCTTTCTCTTACTCTAGGTATTAGGTGTTTTAACCTTAGTCTGCAGAGCTTGTTCGAGTCTGCGTTACACATTTTGTGTATTATCGAGTACCACTTTTATTCGCCTTCCAAGCCTTACATTTATCTTCTTGTACCATTTGTTTCAATGATTGTGACCATGTTTGACTTTTTCATTTGGCGAGTTGTCATTTCCCTTTTTGTTAGCCAACCGTCCTCAATTAATTAATTTTTTGTACAATGTCTATTTGGGCGAGGTCATACCCATTGGGTGATCCACCATTCTTAATAGGCAATCAACATTATATAGTTTACACTTCTTTTCATATTTTTGGCCATTTTTTAAAACATTCATCCTTGCTCTTTATTTAGCCTTCATTGCTGCAAATAATTAAAATATCATTAGAAAATGACACAATTAGGCATAGAGGACACCATATATTGAGCTTAATTGGCCTTATATGGTTGTCAATCTACTACACATCAAAACCCCCAACTTAATCTTTGGTTTTCCTCAAGTAAATCATGAGCACAATCAACTCAACAATGGTTTCTACAACTGTACTAAATTAGAGCCAACATGGATGTGACAGTACAAGACTACTCTCAGTAACATGCTACCGTCAATCATGATCAAAGCCTCAAATGATGATTATCCGGTCTCAACATAAGCTCATGCTCACTATAACTTATTTCCTAATGCAATACCATGTTTTGAAAAGTGCATTCAAGTACCCTCACATCAAGAACAATTCCATTTTCTGAATAAGCAAAGAAATAAAGAAGTAAAGAACCAATGCAACTCTCATTCCCTCAAAAGATAAATACATGCAGGCTTCATCCCATAGGTTTGCCCATAGATTCCAATTATCACACAACCTACTTCATGCAAGCTCTTAAGGGTCTTTAGACTTCTAATGGGGCTGAGTGTTAAGGTAATATCAATTTGGGTGAGTGACTTCGCCTTCTCAAAGCATTGTTGCAAACTTGCAATCATCTTCATTTATTCTAAATTTCTTTTCTTTCTTTTTAATTTGAGAACTAAAACTTTGTCTTCACAGCCATTTTATTGGGAACCCTCTTTTATTCAATCTCCTCTCTTCTTCATTTCAATTTTTCAACAGTGTTCATAACAATATTTCTCTTTTTTTTTATAGGGAGGGATTCCTTCATTTTGTAACAAACTTCAAAGTCTAGTCTCATGTCATTTTTCTTTGCCTTTTTCATTTGGCTTTTATTCCTCATTTCTATTTTTTCACACCCCCAATATCGACTTTTTGCCTAAGTTGAATATTCAAACAAATAAATACTTCAAAAAGGACTTTGGGTGTGAAGGTAGGGACAATTTGGCTCAAGGGGTGTTAATATATTTGTCAACAAATGGTATAGGCTCAAATGGTGTGAAAATTGTTGCACACTCTCACAAAGTATAAGGAATTTTGGTTCCATATATGATTTTTTCCCAAGTTCATGCTTTACAGTTAACAATGCTTAAATAATTAGACTAACAGGGCTAATTATAGGAGTCCACACATATTCTTTCATGTAAAACCTCACATGGCACTTCAAATAGACTTATTCAAAATAGTTCGAAAAGATCAAAATGTTGGATGTCATGTTCATTGCAATGCTCACTCAAAAATGCAACTAGTAAACTAAAGATTCGAAAAGCTAAAGGAAAAGTTAAACAACATTGATTTCTTTCTTGCAACACAAACACCTTACACCATGCTCATCATATGTACTATTCAAGACATCAATATTGAATACAATTGAACCTTGAATTATTATCAATGAAAACTTAAGCATTTCGTGATTTAAAAACTCACGGGGCAAGAAAAAAAATTGGGAGAAAGAGGCACAGAGAGATAAAAACCAAATGAACCACTATAATGAAAATAAAAATACTACAATCATCCAAAAGATGAAGGTAACAAAATACAAATATAAAATAAAAAGGGAAATATTTGCACAAGTGCCATCACCCCAAAAGAATGCAAACATCTATGTCTTCAATGCAAAAATAAAATAAATGAGTACATGAGGAAAGGTGAAAAGGTCCCCCTTATAGGCTACGCTTGTGGAGTGATCTCAGGAGAAGTTGTTGGAGTAGTGGCATCATTCGGGTCATAACTTCTTGGCAATATGATCACAGGAGGAAACAATGTAGCATCACCCGGGGCATCTGTCCCCGACAATGTATTGAAATGAATGATGGAGATGATAATCCATGCTACATTTGACTATCAATGCAATCCTATGATCATCCTCCTTTATCCTCAACTCTTCATCAAAAATCGGTTTAGTTAAATAATCATTGGCTCTCTCATCCTCTACGTCAACATCATCAGCAACTCTTTTAGCCTCCCCACTTGGCTACACACTCTAAGATGTTACACTACTAAGCATAGTCAAAGGCATAAAGGCAAGTGCTCGTTCCAGAGCATCGAAATATTTGTAGACCTCAACTTGTTTACATAGGCCCTTAAGGTACCCATCAAAACCTTCATAGTAACAATAACAATCGAACTACTCTCAGCCCTTTCCAATACCTCTAGTCTAGTGGTGTGGTTGTCCAACCTCACACCATGTGACTAAATACACTACAAGAAAAAGGACTTGTAGCGGAGGGAAATCAAGTCGCTAAAGGTCTTATTTTGGTCGTTATTAGTTAATTGAGACAGGAAAAAATCTGGTCCTCACCTGTTGTTAAAAGCTCTGTCGTTAAATTTTAACGACCGAAGTGAGAGTCCGGTCATTAAAGTATCTTTAGCCACCGAAAAAAAATCTGATTTTCATATCTCTTTTGCGAAAATTTTTTCCCTTCGTTGATTTTGATTTCGGTCGTTAAAATACTTTACAGGAGGCTGCATATTCGATTGTTATAACTCTTTTACCAACACAATATTCCCTTCGTTAATGGCCCCCTCAATAGACATGTATTCCAATGTTGTGTTCTACAAATCACTTTAGTTGCTGATATATATGAAGTTTTATTAAGAATAAGAAATTTGGAGTCAGAAGAATAATCAGAAATATAGAAAAGTCATCACTTAAATAAGCAGAACAATTAGAACTATATAGAAGTAATTGCTTGGTAGATTTACACAAATAAATCTGAAGAGTTGATTAGAGAAGCATTGCACCATCATATACTTAAAAAAGACTCCACACCAGTATAAATATACATCAGTACACACTAGTAATTAAATCTAGCTTAGAAAAACTTTAACTCCAAAAATCATCATTGACAAAGCAATCAAGCATTGAAATGAGAAGGTTCTCTTCATCGTCAAAGCAATCAAGTATCAAATAGAAGGCTTCACTTTATATGAAAAACACTAAAATTTCACTTATTCTTAGAACCAGCAGCAAATCTGTCACATGCAACAACAAAAACTACCACTAGAAAAAATATATCATACACTACAACCATAACTTTGCACCCAACACCAAAATACAACAGAAACATAAAAATAAGAGCAAAAGTAATTCTTGACAATTGATGTAAGATTATGACACACTAAAACAAGAAAAACAACATTTAAATCACAACCATAGTTGCATCTCAAACAAAACAAAAAATCACTGTAAGAGAAATAACTAAAAAATATTAGTCAGATTTCTTGGATAACTTGTAAACTACAAAAGTATGCCTGCATCTTTTACATAATCATATTTTAAGCATAATAGAATTCATTTGTTCAAAGATTGAGTAATGTTTGGCTCCAAATTAATTATAATGAATGTTCAATGAATACATTGATGAATTTGTTGGTAAAAGATTTAAGTGAGTAAAGGTTGATATAAAGACTTATAGAAAGATAGAAAAAACGTGCTTTACCAATTTCAATGATCCCTTTCCCCTAATAAGCCAATCCAATGGCTGACTTCACTCTATTTAGTTGAATCTAAAGGTTGAATAATTAAATTTAGATTCTTCATTATTAGTACGGAAAATAATGATTTTCTTTTAGTAGTTTTTCTGGTTTGTTTTTGGTTAGTTGTGCATTTGTAGTACTTGGTCTAAGTCTGTTGCTTTATGATTATGACTAAAGAAAAACCCACCAGAAAACTTGGTACCCCTAAGGAAAATTAAGCAAGAAGATGAATATTTTGGTAAATGGCTCTCACTTGTAGATTTATTGTCATTGCGATTAAGTAAGAATACTCGGTACCCCTAAAGAAGAGGCAATAAATGAAGTGTTCTCCAAGAATTTGGAGAAGAAGCCAGACCCTAACTCTGCAACAAACAAATTAGAGTTACAGCAGAACAACAACTTTGATTGAATTTTCGCTGACGTTGTTTGATAAGGCTCAACTACACTTCATCCAATTCTAAGTGTAAGCGGTCGCTAAGAAGTATAAACTAAACTAAGAGTTGGGGTTGATCAAACAAGGAGTGATACAGTAAAGAATTCGATTAAGAAGTAAAATGGTGTTCTAATCGTTTTTAGATGTAGACATTTTGGAAACAATAAAAAAATTGCAAGGGGTTGACAATTAATGTCTAATGGGGGGATTTGAGTAGTCAGTTAACAACTGTTAACAAGGAATAAACAAGTATAGGAGATTTCTTGGGAGTGTGATCAATTGAATGCCAATTTCGCAAAATGGGTGATTATTATTTACTGGAAGTCATTGAATCTTAGTGGGTAGGCTAGGCTTGAGGTCCTATATCCATTTATCAATCAACTATCACGAATGAATCGAGTTCTCTCGAACCTCGACAAGCACAACACATATAAACAACCCAATACTTCAATCAATCTACCTTTTCAACCCAGATTGGAAGGATTGAATTTAGACTCACTTTCTCAAGCTAAGTCTACAATAACCCAATCACTACAATCATAAAATAATAGCTTTAACTTGAATAATTCTTTTTCATTTAGGCTTAGAATGCTAGACTAGAATTCTATTTGCAACTATAAATCATCAACTAAAACTCAACTATTAATTGAACCTACTTCAAATCAACACTAAAATCAGTAAATACTAACACCCATAAACTAATGCAAACATTCAATTACATAATCACACCCCCAAGAATAGGGGTTTTAGCCAAACATCATAAATAGCAATAAATTGTCACCAACTATGTATTCCATCGGATTCGGAAATAATCCACAAGTCATCAAATGCTCAAATTAGAATTGAAAATCAAGACCAACCCTAAATCTCTTCTCAAAAAGTGTAAAAAGAGTGTTCAGAATATATAGGATCAAAATCCTAGAACTGAACAATTTGGGAACTCCATTTCTCTTTTAAAAAATTTCATTTCTACGTTCCAAGAATTTCAACTTCAAAGTCATTCGGCGAAATAATTTGGGCTTCGCTGAACTAGTCATCGACGCACCGAATGCTTCTTTTCATTGCCTTCTTGGCTTAGCTTTTCACCACTTCTCTTCTGTGACTTTAGGCGACCAGTGTTGCCATCGCCGATTCAATCGGTGCTTCGCAGAAACACAAATATACTCGACGAGTTTGTCTTTTCCATGGGCTGGCATGCTGAAACTTTTTGCGAGTTGAAATTCCCCTCGGTGACACGCCGAGGCGAGTACCAACCTTGCTTTTCTTCAACTTCTTCAGCTTTTTGGCTCCCCTTTACCCCGTAAAGTCATTGCCTTGCTCTTTTACCTTTCTTGCTGCAAATTAGCATTTTAATATAGGTTTAGAGGATAAGATAGGAATTGAGGACACTAAAACATAGAATATTCACCCCTAAATGAGTTGAAATCCACGAATCATCAACACACCCAACTTAAAATTTTGCTTTTCCTCAAGTAAAACAAAATATCAATCAGTTCAAAAGAGATGTCTACAAATTGTGCTACTTAAGACTAATTAGGAATGCACACAAGGTTAGATCTACCCATGCAATGTTCAGTTGTGCACTAAAAGTTTCAAACTATAACTAGGCATCATCAAATAGAAATCAAGCTCACAATGCTTGCTTCAAATAAAAATTTGAGCTCAACCAAAGTATTTGAATACCCTTACATCAAGAATGATTGCATGACAACACAAAGTTCATCAAAATTTAAGAATTAAGGAATAAAAATCAACTCTTACACTCTAAAAGATAAACACATGCATGATTCTACCCATAGGCTTGCCCGTATTTTCCAATCAACATGATATTAAGCTAATCAGGATCACTAAGGTCTTTCAAGGCTTGTTACGGGGCTGAGGTTAAGGGTATGAACATTTTGTCTTAGTGATTTCTACCTTCATGAAGCATTGCTTGCATTTCACTTTTTCTCCTTTTCTTTCAATCTCTTTGCCTTCCAGAATCCACCCTTAGTTCTTTTAAGCAATGATTCATTGGACACCCCTTTTCTTTTACCCATTGCACAATATTTATTGCAAAAATCTTTTTCAATCTTTTTCTTCTTTTTTTATATGGAAGGGTTCAATCTTTTTCAACACAATCCATCAAGAATAAATTTCCCAACTTAGGATTTTGGTCTAAGTTGGCTATTAAAATGGACCAGTGATTCATGAAGTTTTTAGGTGATGGGAAAGAGTTCAAATGCATTCATGGGTCATACAAAGAAGAGGTTAAACTCAAATGGTTCCAAGCTAGGTTCACACTCCCACAAGGTGGTCACAAAGAGGTATAATAGCAATTTGGTTCACTCTCCCAAACTTGTGCCTAAGATAATTTCTATAGTTTATCTAAATTACAGGATTGGACCAATGAGGCAAGTTCTAGATATTACCAAGAACATATTTCAAGACAATCTCACCACACACGGCATTCAACACAATCATTAATCAAGATTCTACAAATTTAGCTCACATGCAACGATCATCACAAGATTCATTTCAATGACTGGTAAGTCACAATAAGATGCTAAGAGTACACACATGTCTTATGCAACTAGAATTTCCCTCATTGGAATTGCACAAACATATCGTTCAATCAAGAGCATTATTGAAGTCATCGGAATTGCTTGCAGCTGATACACAAATATGCAAGAGAATAACCACATTCACATTAAAACTCAAAACCGGACAGTTCTAAAAAGAAAATAAGCATGCAGAACAAGCTATAAAACCAAAATTCATGAAAGAGGAAGGCATGAAGATACCTCACCCCGCCAAACAAAGGATACCACTGTCCTCAATACAAAAGAAATAAACAGTCTCAAAAATAAAACCAAAAGTGATAGTCAAGATCCCCCAGGCTAAGCCTGAGGTGAAATATGTACATCCGAGGCTCTCTAAATCATTGCATCAATGCCCGACTCATCTCCATCATTTACTCCACTGGAGCCAACCATCAATGTGTCCTGAAGAGAAGCCTCCATGGCTATCTGTACAATCGAGCCCTCTAGGTTATCCAGGTCATCATATTGTAACACCCGAAAAACTAGTAGGTTAAACTAGAGCCTTACGTAAGGGTTCTATAGCTTTATGTGGGGGTTAGAATTGTAAAAATGAATTCTCGTACTTAGAATGAGGGTTTTAGGGGTTAAACATCAAGGTATGAATCCCCAAAGACCAACCAAAGGGGTCCTTGACGAGGACCCTAAAAATATCCCCATATTTACCCCCAAGGCGGTGACCCACGATGGGGACTCATGCCCAGTGGGTCCACCTATGCCACTTGGGGAGGATCGTGGGTCGATACCTGCAACCATGCTCCAGTACAGCAGCTCACGGATGACCAGAATGTCCCGTGGGTCGGGTCTCATGGGTGAGTAAGTCCACTCATTAAGTTAGTTTCAATTTTGGGTTAGGCTTGTTTCTAGAATGAATTAGTTATAAAGTGGCGTCATTTTTTTAATAATTAGGCAACCAATATAAAGCTAATAGAACCCTAAAAACATTGATCCTAGTTATTATTTTAATTAACCAAAAAGACCCAATTCCCTCCAAGAAATTGTCTTACTAGAAAGAAGAAGAAGTAGAAGCGAAGCAAGTTAGGGCAAATTCTTCTATTGTTGCTTTGTGAGGGGTTTATAATCAAGGTATGATAGATTATTTATCCATGAAGCCCCCTACATTTCCCCCAATTGTGAAGATGAACCTCAATTCTAGCTAGGGCTTTTCCCTATATTGTGGGTAGTCTTGAGTATGAATCCATTTATGTGGATAGTACTTGTTTATGATTGTTTTAGTATTGAACCATGATATCATGATGATATTGCATGTTTTCCATGGTTAACCCTAGTGTAATTGATGAAATTGATATTATCTGGGTTTATGCCATGAAAGGTGAAATAGAAGACTTAGAGATGATCTTCTAAAAGAAATAATTTCTATAGCTAATTGTTCATGAATGAAAGCTTGTAGACATCAATTAAAATAGAGTATAGTATATATGATGGATCATGACTAGTAAAGCTTGAAATTGAAACTTTATGATGATTAATGACTAGAATCACTTGATAATGAAGAATGCCTTTAAATCTAGGTATGAAAGATGATGGTAAGAAGTAAAGCTTTGAGAGTAAGGCTTACAGTCATGAGTATTGATTTTTAAGGCTTTCAGAGTAAAGCTAATATGTTGAATTAAGAATGTTTAAATGCATAAAGTGATAGAAGCATTTGAAACATGGATTGGTTGTCAAGGACATCCCTCCATAAGTCATGAATTAAGTAAGACGTAATAAGCTATCTTGTGGGATGTATGCTTAGCACCGAGTGGATATTCAAGTGAGATGACAACTTTTACCTAGTTGAGTCCGGTTTCCAAGATGGGAACTTTCACAAGTACAATCCGAGTTTCCCAAAGTATATCTTATGAGATGGAGTCCCTCACAAGTGGAGTTTGGGTTTCCTAGTAAAATCTCCATATCCCATAACTACGTGCCTCGTAAGAAAGTTAGCTAGTGGGTCCAACTAAGCTCACACATCGGTTCTATCCTAGGCAAGTAGACCAACCATTCTCGATGTGGATAACATCTGAGGGGATCATGTTAAAGCTCATGTGGTCCCATTTCGGTTAAGGCTATTTTCCCAATTAGTACAAGATTATTATGGAACTAACACATATTTGAAGAAGTATCTCAAAGTGTTCATGTTAATAATGAACTAAGACATGCTTAAAGAAGCATCTCCAAGTGTTCAAACATAATGAACTTAGATATGCTTGAGTAAGTATTTCATAGTGTTCAAAAGTAAAGAAGAGGGACTAAAATGTGCTTAAAGAAGTATCTCCTAGGATTCCAATGTCATAAAAAGGGGGACTAGTCTCCAAATAAAGAAGTAGAGTATGAGTAGTACTTAGCATGGATATGATTATGAGGTATTATTCATTCATTGCACAAGTATAACTTAAGGTTGCCTAAGAAAGATTTCTCTTATATGATGTATGTTTAGATAGGATTGTGCTATAGTTGCCTTTCTTGTTATATTATGATTGAATATAGCTGAGAGATTCCCTTGATTATGAGAATTAAGCTAAGGATGAGACCATAAGATGGTAAGTTTGATTATGATGGCCAAAGGGGATACTTAGTGTGAATTGGATTATGGGATCTTATTCATGCATAGCACAAGTGTTCTTTGTGGATACTTTAGAAGCAGTTCTCTTATGATATGAAGGACTAAGAGTTGAATAATGCTTATATGATGCTTATGTTGGAGACTTTGCTTATGATTATGATATTGTCTCTTGTGCCTATACTATATGTTTCATGAAGTATTTCTTATTATGCTTATGAATTATGTCTTATGTTGACTAACCCATATGGTCTTATGATGTTATACTAGGTATTATATTTCGTACAAAAGTACTAATGAATACTCTTGCTTACATTCTCATCAAATGTAAGGTTCAGTGATTTTGAGCTCCATTCTTGAGGATAGGTTTCTAGAAGAGCAAGGAATTGAAGACATGGTAAGTCCTCATAGCTTCGAGGAAAAAACCACTATTTCCTTTATGTATTTTATTTTCATGTTTTGAGACTATTAATAGTATGGGTTGTGTCCCAAGAGTATTCAAAGTTGTATTAGATGGTTTGAGATAAAGTGTAGTAAGACTTCCGCTTCATTTTATAATGACATTGATTGTATGAAAAATATTTTAAATTCCACACTTTTCTATTATCTTATGTTACAATATGCTAAGGGCTTGTATGAGACCTCTTTGGGGTCAAGTATGCCATGTTACATCCAGGGTGTACCCCTGGGTCGTGACAAACGTGGTAACAGAGCACAAGGTTTAGAATGGTTCTAAGATTATCTCAAACAACATCTAGTAGTAGAGTCTTGTTCATAAATGTGAAGCGCATCACATTTATGAATAGAAGGCTATTGGATGTTTAGGAAATCTCACTTCTTCATTATCTAAGTCATGCCATACAGTTTGGCTCCTTTAGGTACTTCTTCTAATCTGTTCCCTATGTTTTTTCAGGGTATGGCTAATACAAGAGCAAATGCTAGGAGAGATGAGGAAGGTAATGTGGATCAAGAGGTTCCTTTCCTAACTCCACCTCAAGCTCCAATTGACCCTATAGGGGATAATATGCCTATGCGGAGTTTAGTTCGGCTCTCCAATTGTTGTCTCAAGCCATGACAACTCAAGTCAATAAATTGATGGTAGCTCCGGTGAACCCTAATGTTAATTCCACCGCATTTAGAGTGAGAGAGTTTATGAGAATGAACCGTCTGGAGTTTTATCGCTCCAAAGTGCAGGACGATCCTAAGGAGTTTTTAGATGAACTGTATAAGGTGTTTGCTATCATGGGGGTGCCTTCGGTAGAAATCAGAATTAGCCACTTTCCAATTAAGAGGTGTGGATAAAGTATGATATGAACAATGGAAAGACAATAGGCCGATAGGAGCGGGTCCAATAGAGTGGGAAGTTTTCAAAGAAGCATTCCTTGATAGGTTCTTTCCCCGATAGTTGAGGGAGGCGAAGCTGGAAGAATTCATTAACCTTAGGAAAGGTAGCATGAGTGTTCAAGAGTATGCCTTGAAATTTACCCAACCATCCAAGTATGCTCCATCTATGGTAGCGGATTTGAGAGATAGGATGAGTAGGTTCTTGATGGGGGTGTCCCTGTTGATTGTAGAAGAATATCGTACTGCAATACTCTTTCATGACATGGATATCTCTACGCTTATAGTGTATGCTTAACAAATGAAGGAGTAAAAACTCAAGAGAATGATTGGAGAGGGAAAAAGGGATAGGACCGGTGATGGGAACTTATTCAATGCTACATCCAATGTGCAAGGTAGATCTAAATTTAAACAAAGGTATTCCGGTCAAGATTCTTCCAACACCCCTAGGTTTGACCAAGATAAAGGTAGTGGGTCTCCATTACCTAATCCTACTTGCACCAAGTGTGGGAGGAGTCACCATGGTAAGTGCCTAGCCGGCATGGAGGATGTTATGTGTGTGGAATGAGTTGGCACAAAATGATATATTGCCTGGTGCTTAAGGCTAAGGGAAGTGAGGATAAACAAGTTACCATTAGTGGTCCGGATGAGACTGCTCAAAAGAGGAAAAGGTTTTAAGTCCTCCAAGATATATATGATCAAGATTTACATCCTTATGTGACTACCGATATGTATTTCATGCTTTATTAGATTCTGGTATTGTTTGGTCCTTTGTGACTTGATATGTAAACTTTGAAGTTGTCTTTAGTATGAATGATGTTTCGAAGAGTTTGTATAGGCTTACTCCCAAGGGGGAGATGGTGTGCCTAGATAGCAAGGCTTTTGTGTGTATATGTGTGGCCATCATTTCCTTATATGCATGTTCATGAAAATTTTTAGGTCTTGGTAGAAATGACTTATATGCATTTTTTTAACTCATGTTGTAGTGCATTGAGTAGAGTTGCCCATTTAACTTCATGAAATGAATTCATGAGCATGCCTTAGTTTGGAGTAGAAAGATTCCTCCTTGAATAAACTCTCTTGGGGAGGATATTGCATTTATGCTCCATGAGTGTATGTTGAGCATGTTTTATCTAGGAGATGGTAGTTCTTCCTTGAATATGAGTAGACATAGAATTTCATGCATTTTGGGTTGTTAGGTATAGTTCTTACTCCCTTGTGTTGCTTTGAGTATCTTTAGCTTGGAATTGAAGTTTTCTTCCTTAGTTTACGTGCATTCAGATGAGTTGCTTGCATGATGGCCCTCTATTCAAGAGACGTTACCTTTAAGGAGTGTTTAGAATCGTCATTCGAGGACTAATGATCCCAAGGGGAATATATTGTAACACCCGTAAAACTAGTAGGTTAAACTAGAGCCTTACGTATGGGTTCTACAACATTACATGGGGGTTAGAATTGTAAAAATTACTTCCCGTACATAGAATGAGGGGTTTAGGGGTTAAACGTCAAGGTACAACTCCCCAAAGACCAACAAAAGGGGTCCTTGAGGAGGACCCAGAAACAGCTCCAAATCTGCCCCCAAGGCAGTGGTGACCCACGATGGGGACTCACTCCTCGTGGGTCCACCTACGCTCCATGGGAAAGGGTCGTGGGTCAAGACTTGAAACCATGCTCCAGTAACTCCACCCACGGAGGACCAACACAGCTCGTGAGTCCACCAATGGCCTGTGGGTCGGGGTCTCGTGGGTGAGGCAGTCCACTCCTTAAGTCGATTTAAGTTTTGGGTTAGGGAAGTTTCTAGAATTAATTTTTTATAAAGTGGTGTCATTTTCTTAGTTATTAGGCCAACTATATAAAGCTAATAGACCCCTAAATACATTGATCCTAGACATTATTTCAATTTACCAAAGAAACCCAATTCCCTCCAAGAAATTCTTTCTCTATAAAAGAAGAAGACAAAGAAGAAGAAGAGAAGCAAGTTAGGGAAAATTCTTCCATTGTTGCAAGCTTTCTGAGGCTTTATAATCGAGGTATGATAGCTTATTCATCCTTGGATTCTTCCATCCATGGTGCCCCCTAGATTTCCTCAAATTGTGAAGATGAATCCCAATTTTAGCTAGGGTTTCTTCCTAGCTAGGTAGTGTTGAGTATGAATCAATTGAGTGGATAGTACTTGTTCATGATCATTTTAGTATTGAATCATGATATTATGTTGATATTGTATGTTTTCCATGGATAACCCTAGTCTAATTGATTAAATTGATATTATGTGGGTTTATTCCATGAAAGGTGAAATTCACGACTTAGAGATGATCTTCTGAAACTGATGATGTCTATATCAATTGATCATGAATGTAAGCTTGTAGACATGAATTGAATTAGATTATAGTATATATGATGGATTATGACTAGTAAAGCTTGAAGTTGAACCTTTATGATGATTTATGACTAGAATTACTTGATAATGAAGAATGTGATTAGAATGCCTTGAAATCTAGGTATGAAAGATGATTGTATGATGCAAACCTTTCAGAGTAAGGCTTGTAGTCATGAGTGTTGATTGTTAAGGCTTTGAGAGTAAAGCTAATATGTTAAATTAAGAATGTTTAAATACATAGAGTGATATAAGAACTTGAAACAAGGATTGGTTGTCAAGGACATCCCTCCATGAGTCATGAATTAAGTAAGAATTAATAAGCTATCTTGTGGGATGTATTCCTAGCACCAAGTGGATATTGCATTGAGATGGAGGCTTTTACCTTGTTGAGTCCGGCTTCCAAGATGGGAACTCTCACAAGTAGAGTTTGAGTTTGCTAAAGTATATCTCATGAGATGGACTTCCTCACAACTGGAGTCCTCATTTCCTAGTAGAATCTCCATATCCCATAATCACAGGCCCTGTAGGAAAGTTAGCTAGTGGGTCCAACTAAACTAACAAACCGGTTCTACCCTAGGGAAGTAGACCAACCCTTCTCGGTGTGGGTAACATCTGAGGGGATCATGTGAAAGCTCATGTGGTCTCATGTTAGTTAAGGCTATTTTCCCAACTAGTACAAGATTATTATGGAACTAAGACATATTTGAAGAAGTATCTCAAAGTGTTCCAAGTTAATAAAGAACTAAGACATGCTTAAGGAAGCATCTCCAAGTGTTCAAACATAATGAACTGAGATATGCTTGAGTAATTATTTCATAGTGTTCAAAAGAAAAGAGGGGGGACTAAGACGTGCTTAAAGAAGTATCTCCTAGGGTTCCAATGTCTTAAAAAGGGGGACTAGCCTGCAAATCAAGAAGTATGAGTATGAGGACCTAAAAGTGGTACTTAGCATGAATAGGATTATAGGGTCTTATTCATTAATTCCACAAGTATAACTTAAGGTTTCCTAAGAAAGTGTTCTCTTATATGATGTGTTTAGATAAGATTGTTCTATGGTTTCCTTCCTTGTTATGCTATGATTGACTAAAGGTGAGAGATTCCCTTGGTTATGAGAATTAAGCTAAGGATTAGACCGTAAGATGGTAAATATGATTATAATGGCCAAAGGGGATACTTAGTGTGAATGGGATTATGGGGTCTTATTCATGCATTGCACAATTGTTCTTTGAGGTTACTTGAGAAGTAGTTCTCTTTTGATATGAAGGATTAAGAGTTGAATAATTCTTATATGAAGCTTATGTTGGAGACTTTGCTTATGATTATGATATTGTCTCTTATGCCTATAGTTTATGTTTCATGAAGTATCTCTTATACTATAGATTATGTCTTATGTTGACTAACCCTTATATTATGCTCTTATGATGTTATACTAGCTGTCATATTTAGTACTTTTGTACTAACGCATACTCTTGCATACATTCTCATCAAATGTAGGGTTCAGCAATTTTGAGTTCCATTCTTGAACATAGGTTTCCAGAAGAGCAAGGAGTTCAAATGTACTTATTCCATATTTCTCTATTGTTACAAGTTTAGGTGGTGGAAAGTGAGGGGATCTTTTGAGGAAGCTTGGGATATTGACTCTTCTCAAGAAGCTTGGTATGTCCTCATATATTCGAGGACATAGTTGTTACCTTTCTAGTATTTCCACTTAGACATTGTATAAGACTTATATTTTGTTGTAAAGGGTCGTGCCCCTAAGATGTTCTATTCGTGCCTAAGATGTTCTATTGTAACACCCCTCAAAATGAAGTAGGATAAAGTAGAGCCTCACATGGGTTTTATGCATTAATAACTTGTTAAAATATTGAAGAATAGCATTTTTAGTTAGTTTTAAAGAGTTTGGAAGTCAAACATCAAGGTACGACCAAGACGAACCGGAAACTATTCTTTTGCTTGTTGGTGTGTTCTAGTATGTTGTTCATGTTTTTATGTGTTGTTTAGAGTCTAAAATAAGTGGAGGTGACCCTAGTGCCTTAATAAATGTTTTTAGGGTCAAAATGTTCTGGTACGACTCCCCGGGACCACCCTAAGGGTCCCCGAGGAGGACCCCAACCCTTGGCCAAGCAAGCTGCCAAGGTAGCTTGAAGTTGTTCTTGGAGGGAGTGGCTCCGCATCGCGGACCTGCTCCACCAATGGCCAAAAGGTGGCTCCGCGTCACGGAGACACCACGGACTCTACTGTCTCGAAATTTAATTTTTAGGAACTTGTGGGAACACCCCCTCGTCGCGAACTTGTTTCCCGACGAAATCTGCTAAAATAAAACTAAAATTTGACTTGTTTAAAAAGGGTCCAACTAAGTGAGGGGTAGTTTGGGTACTTTGGGTTATTATTTTAAGTGTTTTAAAGTATTTTAAAGGTATTAAAACATTTGAGAGGTGTTTTTGAATTCATTCTTCAAATTTAAAACTCCCAAAGACTTTCTCTCCCTAAAGTTCTCTCAAGTTCAAGGAAGAAGAAGGTCGAGATCTAGGGTTTTAAATGAGGGTTTCCTTCCACCAGATTTCATTGTGATTTCATCAATTGAGGTATGGTGGCTCTTTATCTAGGACTCATCTTCATCCTACAGTCAATTTCAAAGGATTTTACAATGTTTTCAAAAAGTGACTAAAAGCTTGTTTTTGAATTCTATCAAGGGTTCTTGCATGAAAATGATTTGAAACGTTGGGATATGGGTTAATTGATGTTTGTTAGTTTTTTTTGAATGAAATACTCCATGAACCCTTGTCTTCTACAAAACCCTAAAATTTGCTACGAAGTGGGTCTATTTCTATAAATTCAAAGTTGATGGAATTATGGGTAAAGTGAAATGTATTGATATGTCTTGTGTTGTTTAATGTTTATTCATGATTAATTGTTGATAATGAGTGAATTAAGGGTGGTAAGTCTTATGGGTGAAGTATTGGTGATTGCTTGGATTTTGGTGATTTTGGCTATGGCTTTGGGTTATGGTAAGAAAGCTTGAACTCTCTTTATTGAGTTGATTCTGGTTTGTAGATTGAATCCACCTTTGGTGGAAGTGTTATATCTTATTCTTGTGTGGAATTATTGTGAATTGTAGCCATGAAGGCGTTGGTGAAGTTGTTGTTTAATGTGGGAATATTGTATTATTGTGAATTGAAGCCATGAAGGGAATTATACGAGTGTTATTATATTGTTGTATTATTATACACATATAAGGCTATATGTAAAGTCCAATATGAAGCTATATGTAAAGTTTGTGTGAAGCTATAATGTTGAGATGTTCTAATGGTAATAATGTGATATTGTATAAAGTGTTATTATGCTAATGTGAAAACATGTTTCTCTTGAAATGGTAATATGTGGTGATGATGGACTATGATGAGTCTGTATAAGATGATGTTGTAGCTCATATGCTAGACTTGAGTATCTTGTCTTGTTTCATGAAAGCTTGATTATGTATATAAGTATATGAATGTTTGGTTGGGCTATGACTTATAGTAATGGAGCTCTTCCTATAAATGCTAAAAGAGGAATTCTAGGCCAAGATTTGAATTGGTAAGACTTAAGCATAGTGCCTTTTCATGAGTCTAGCTTTCCTAAGTAAATGTATAACCTTGAAGGATGGGCCTTAGGGTGATGTTCCCTTCTTGAGTGAAATGATAGACTTAGAGATGGATGGAGCCGGAACAGCATGAGAATCCTTATCTAAGAAAGACAAATGAGCTATCCTTTTGAACCTAGATTGGCTATGACTAAGAAATGGGGCCTTTCTTGGGAAGAGGTACTATGAGTTGGTTGAACTAGAAAAGGAACCCTCTCTAGTACATATGTGATTGAATATTCTATGGAAACCAAGGCTAAGCACCGAGTGTATGTGGTTAGGATGGTGGCCTAGTTGAGCATGAGATTAGGCACAATGAACATCCTTGGACATCTCTT
>JAJOOE010021098.1:0-17639 GCA_036250405.1 Solanum raphanifolium
GGGTCCTGCCCCCCCCCCCCCCCACCCCCCTTAATAAAAACCACCCCATCCCACATAAATAAAAAAAATTTATTCAGTGTTCGGTATTCATATTAGAGTCTGACAATATCCGAGTCTGGGTCGAAAATTTTCACATTGAGGAATAAAATGCTTTCAAACAAAGGAAACTCTATATTAAGAAGGACTCGAACTTGAGACCTTTGATTAAAAATGAAGACGTAATTATCACTCTATCACTATCCTTGTTGATCACACACAAGTATTCACACTCTAGTCACTGATGAGAAATATATCCAATAATAATATACCTCCCAAAAGAATCTCAACTATACCTTGTTTTCTAGTTATACTTTCTTTGTTCTAAATTTTTTTTCATATTTTATTTTTCGATAGCTCAATTTTATAAACGTTGACCAATAATTTAAGCTATATATATATTTTTTTTATCATTAATATATGAAGAATATAAATCATAATATTTTCATATTATTTTTAAATATCTAAATTTTAATTTTAAAATATAAAATTAATTTAAATTTGATTTTAAAAATGAATCAAATGTACTTTTTAAATGCGTCCACTTTTAATTGTCATAGTTTTTTTTTTAGAGTCAAACTATAAAACTTTGACTAACATTTTACGATATATTTTTTCATCATATTGATATGCAAAAGGTTGCAATTTATAGCACTTTTTGCATAGTTTTTGAATATCTAAATTTTTTGTTTAAAATATCAAATTAGCGTAATCCAATTTAACTTTGAAAATTAATCAAATTAATTTTTAAAAAGCACAACATGACAAATAAAAGTTGAGGGAGGGAGTATGAAGTAATTGATGATCCAATCCTTGTCCTTGCCACATGGTATTGACCTGGTCTTTTTGACAAGTTCAAATTTCCATATCTTTTTTGCAAGTCCAAGTCATCTTCCTATATGTTGAAAATTGCAACCTAGTGTATCTTTTTTTTCTCCTTAATTCATATAATTAGATGACCACTCTAGATAAAATGATAGTAAGAAGGGAAAAGACATAAAATCCCTCATGAACTTGTCCGCATAACTTACTTTAGTACTTTAACTATATAAGTGTTTCTTTATCCCCCTAATTTAATTTGAATTGAATTTAATTACCCCTTAAAGAGTGATGTGACAAAATTTGTATCACCAACTTTTCATAAGCGCGTGAGTAAGAAAAAGACACCAAAAAACTAACACATGTCATCTTTTTATTGGATAACATACTTAATAACTTATTTTACTAATTTTTAAATATTTTATTTTGAATTAACTTTTCTCTCTCTATATTTCTTTTTCTGCATCTTCTTCTTCATGTTTTTTTCCATTTTTGTTCTTTTTCTGCATCTTCTTCTTCATTTTTTTTTTCTTTCTCATAACTCTTTCTCTTTTTTATTCTTTTCATTTAGTTCAAGTAAACATTTACTTCCAAATATAACTTTTTTCACATTTTTTCTTCTTCTTTTCTTTTCTATTTTTAATCGTTTCTTTCTTTTTTTTACAAAATTTTTGGTGTTTGATTCACCCACCATTTTTTACATCAAAGAAGATTATTAGATCTATCAGTTTAAAGCGTTATCAGAATGAAGTTGACTTCCATTAAAAAAAATCGAAGATATTGTTGGCAAAAGATTAACTATGGAGATTTCGCCCAATTCATTAATAATTTTTCATTTTTATGCAAATAATTTTTTAAATTTTTGAGGAAGGTGGTATCGTATAACTAAACTAAAAATGCAATTGAAATTTGAATTATAGTTTGTATATTGAGGAGTAAATTCATTGATGGTTTTAATTTTTGGCTCAATATTTTTTTTAAAAACAATTATTATGGAGATTTTAAGCAATTAATTAGGAATTTTGTTAATGTACACATGGACGAATGAAAACGCGTGTGACTCAACAACACTCAACCTTCAACTGGGCTGGTGATGAGAGGGTTGAAAAAAATCACTTAAAAGATGTTAAGGGAGTATATAAACACCCGTGTAATTTAAGTACTAAAGTAAGTTTTCGTGTCAAGTTAAAAGTTTTTTTTTATGTGTTTTCCCTAGTAAAAATGATCTTTCATGTCTGGAAGGTTCAAAGTAATCACTTAAATATATTCCTGAGAAGTTTTTAATTTTTTAAATATTTTTTGAGAAAATATTTCTTATTTTTATTTTTATTTTAGGGGAATGATGAAAAAATAGGATTTAAAATGAACTCATATTTGGATGTGTAATATTTTCTATTGTATTTTTTTGTATTTGGGGTAGTTTTTGGAACTTTTAAATCTGGAATTTCTTGTCAAATTTTTTCTTTCATAATTTTTGTTAAAATTGAATAATCAGACTTTGTTAGATATTTGATGGAAATCAAAAGTACTCAATTTTGACATAATTAATTAGATAATCAAAACTTTTTAAGAATATATTTAAGGGACTATTTTGATTCTATCCTAAATATAATGTGTTGTTTTTGTCATTTTTCTATAATTCTATGAGATAAAGCTGCATGTAACACCTCGCTATCTTTAAATTAAACGAGTTCAATTTCTCAATTTTAGATCAATATTAATTAAAATGAATTGTTTAATTCACTTCACCTCACTATTTTTCATTATAGTTAGCATCTTCTTGACTAATAGGATCTTACTTAAGTACTTAACACAAAAAGCATTCACATTATGCAAACTTTTTCTTAAAAACTTCACAAACTTTCTTTAAATTAAAAGCTAAAAAATGTCAGAGAAAAGCACTAATACCAGAATATTCTTAATCTTTTGATTATTTAACTATATATATTGATAAAATTCAAAATCAAGGTTTACCAAAGACCACTTTGAATTAAAATACAAATTGTAGACTTAGACTACATAAACTCTTCAAACACACTCTTCATGTGTGGTGCGTCTAATTCTTTTTTATGATTACACGCATAAAGTCTTTTTCTTGAAATGAGTAGTAGTAAGAATCGAACGTAATAATGACTTATGTCTGCTTAGATTCTATATTTAAGTGTGTGATGATCTATCAATAAAGATTGTGATAAAATAATAAGTATATTTTTTTTAGTTTTAATCAAAAGTCTCAAGTTTGAATCATCAATATAAAGTCGACTTCAACGTTTTATTTTATATTAGAAGAAAAGTCTAACAAGTGATTCATGTGCCATTATGGAGAAACTCATAATGCTTATTGTAATTATTTAGGTAAAGCTTGATGAAAGAGCCTCTTATAGTATGATACACACTCGTAAACAAATGAGACTTTTTTTTTTATGAAGCTATATGTTTTTATTTATTATTTTGGGGTTTGATTAAAGGGAAAAAGGATAAATATACCTTCAAACTATCGTAAATGGTATGCAGATACCCTCCGTCATACTTTTGGGACATTGGTGCCCCTACCATCCAAAAACTAGAGCATATATGCTCTTCACTCTAACGGAAGACTAAATAGGGACACGTGGCCCAATCTAATCCGTTGATCCGATATTCAATAAATGTCGAATTTGTGGATAAGATTATGACACGTGTATATGTCCGTTAGTATAAATGGTATATATGCTCTAGTTTTTAGATGACATGGGCACCAATGTCCTAAAAGTATGACGGAAGGTATCTGCATATTTTTTAGATAGTTCGGGGATATATTTGTCCTTTTTCCCTTGATTAAATAATTATTTTTTTATGAAACATGTTGAATATATATATATATATATATCTCCCCATGAGCTTTCTTTTCACACATCAAAATTAAAGAGAACAGTAAAAAGTGTGACTTTTCATCATTTTATTTTAGGTGATTAATAGTCTACAGTTTACTTTTATTTTTGTGAAAACAAAAATAATGTTTTTCAAATATGAACATAAAATAGCTGCTAGAGTTTATTTGTTTTTTAAAAAAACGTGCACTATTACAGGTGGACCAAAAATTGATTGTCTGTGAATTTGTGGTGCTGTAGTGTTAATGTCGGTGTTTTAAAAGAGACAAATGTTCAACTTAGAGAAATTCGGAGCAAATTACTTAGATACACGCTAGTTTGTAATGTTATAAGTCTTATCTGATTTTGATACGTTCAGATACTTTCAGCTATGTTCAGATACGTTTAGATACATGTATCTCAGATAAATGAAGTAAAAATTAGGTGTAATTTGTTGTAGATATACTGTATCCAAGTGGATTCGTGTGTATTTGGGATACATAGACAAATCTCGCTCGCCTCTTTCCCATCTCGCTTGCATACCTGGTATCTCAGATACATGCGAATCACATAAGATACATGTATCTAAGGTGTATCTAGTGTGATTCGTTTGTGAGATAATCTCACTTGCCTCCCTCGTGTTCTCACTTGTCTCTCTCCTTGGTTCAGTGTATCTAGTAGCAAAAAACATATATCTAGGTGTATCTGACTTGAAATTTCTGATATGAAATTATTAAATAGTGAGATAGGGAGAATCAGTAAATAGGAATGTTTGGGTAATTAGGGAGTTTTCTAGTCCAAAGTAAATAATTTTTTGGCAATTTTTTAACGATCAAAATTAATGAATTTTTCTAAATCCAAAGACACACCAAATATTCCTCTGTTCACGATTACTTATCTACTATACTAAAACAAATGTTTATTTTTGTTTGTCTAGTTTAAAAATTTAAGAAATAATTTTTCACTTAATTTCTAATTTATCCTAATTATTGCATTTTTTAAAATATTAAATTTATGATATATTCAAAAGGTAATATAAAAAACTGTCATTCTTATAAAAATTACTTACTATTTTTTTTTTAAAAAATCAGAAACATCCTTCATAAAAAATATTTTTTGTCTATGTCAAACACACCCTAAATTTAAGAGTTAAGACTATCAACCATAACTTTAGAAAAACAAATATTAAAAAATGGATTAAATACGGAAAACATTTGTGACTCACATGGAAAAAAAAAAAAAAAAAAAAGTGCAAAACACATATATTTCAATGCTTTTATTTATAAAAATAAAATATTCATCCATTTCTTTTTTCCATCTAGTTCACTTTTTAATTTTTTGTTTTTATCCATGTGCAAACACATGATAATATTTTTTTTCTTAAAGAAAAAGGTTGGAATTATGTCTTTGGTATACTATTTTACCTTTGAACTATATATGGTTGATTTATATTTTTTCCTTCCATTTATTACTACTTACTAATGATTGAAATAATTTGGTGTAAATATCGAGTATTGATGAGTTCATATGGTGGCGGATGCAACATAACATTGAGTTTATTCGAACTTAATATAACTATGGCACTAAGCATATTAGTGGTGTGTATATGAGTTTTCTTTCACTATCAGAATCATTATTTGGCAGGGCTACTAACACTTTAGTCTCTCTCTTGGGCGGAATATCAAGTACATTTATTTTTACCGATTAATCAATTTCTAAAGACTGGAGTACATCCTAAAGACCTACCACTCCCTCATGAATTTATCTTAAATCGAGATCTTTTGGCTCAACTTTATTCTATCGAGGGAGCAACCCCATTTTCCACCTTGAATTGATCAAAATATGTGGAATGTCTTACTTTTCCAGAAGGATTAGATGTATGAAAATCCACTAAAACTTCAATGAATATTATATCCAAATCCATTTATTTTAGAAGTGCGATAAATTAAATTTTCATTTAAGAACCTCAAAAATTAAATATTTTAAATTCGTCTCAATAATATCATAATCTAAAAATTATGATGAACTAACCAATTATTTGTCTAGTAGCAATAATTCATAGCAAGTACTTCCCACTAGCTTTTAATATAGAATATGGGGTCAACTCTTGAAATAGAAGTCTCCTACTTTATTTCTAGTTCATTAATACTTTCACTTTTACTTGTCATTTTTTCCTAAAATAAATTTTCGTTTTTACTTGTCATTTTTGACATATCAAGAAAAGACAACAATTTTTTTCAATATTTTACCCTCATCATTAAATACATATTTTCCAAGACCTTTAATAGGGGATAGTTTGGTAAAATACATATATCAACAATTATTTTCTTAATGGGTATGCCAAGTCAAACTGTGACAAGTAAAAATAAACGGAGGAAGTATAAGAAGCATGTGTTCGTTTTTTTTTTCATCAATTATATTTTTTGAAAAATAACTTTTTAAGAAAAATTAAATTCTCTAGTAAAAGTAGAAAAAAATATTCCACAATTGACATTTTATATTTAAAAAAAATCTAAAAAAAATACTTTTCGTAAAAAATATTTTCTTTCCTTAAAACACCCAAAAAGGGGGTAATACAGTGTGGTCACCTTCTCATCAACTTTTGTTTTTTTTGCTTCCCACTTTGGGCTTTGGGTTATTATGAACCACAACTTTTATTGCCCCATGCCATTAGAAAATAGGTTCCTTAATACCTCGACAATCTCTTAAATTTCATTTCGATCTTCAAATTATAACTTATTCTAATTAAATATTTGAACACAAAAAAAAATAAAAATTTATTAGATATTTTCAAGTCAAATTTTAAGAAAACTTTATGTTTATTCTCAAGTGTTAATTATGTAGATAAGTTAACTTAAAATGTATCACCTTTTTTTAATTATACATTTACGCATTAGCCCCATTAAGCCGTAAAACCTCAACCTTGTTCCAATCTAGACTAATAGATATTTTATATTATTAACTTCCTAATAGACATTTAAGAACACACACGACTGACGTATATAATTAAGCTGCGAAAAATCTATATTCTAAATAGATATTAGATTTTTTGTTTTTGTAAAATAAAGTATTACTTTTAATATTGTTTAATTAGTAGGCATTTGGAATGTGATAGGGCAACTAACAAAGAAACCAATATCAACATCAATTAACAAACATATGATATAATTCTAGTGAAGTGAAAGCCAAGATATGAAACTCTCCACCCATACTATCTTAAATGATTTTTTTAACCTTCTAATTAGGTAATAACTAAAAGTGTAATAATACTACCAATTTTGTAACAAACAATATGGTCCCTTCTTTTCTTAGTTCTTCATGTCTATATATATTCAAAACTCAGACCATCAAATGACAAACACCAGATTTCTTCATCTTTTTTCCTGCATATTGAGTTCTGACTGAGTAAGAAATGGAAAGAGGAGGAGGACTGGTGGTGCGGGGACGTGTAGAGATCGATACGAGGCAGCCATTCGGGTCAGTGAAGGAGGCAGTCATGTTATTTGGAGAGAAATTTTTGGCAGGAGAAATTTATGCCAAGCAACTCAAAGAGGTTCTTTTTCTTCTCCTTTTGACTTAACACTTCATTTCGAATTAATCATGTAAGAGTCGATGCAGTCAAACAAAAATTCATATAGTCGACCCCAACTTGCTAATGATTGGGGACGTAGTTATTGTATGAAAGAAACTACACAAGGCAACACAGATGAAAACAACAATGCTAATGAAATTGATAACAAGAGAGAAATATAAGTTTAGGGAACAACTAAAAGTGTCAAAAAGCTGAATTTAGACGGATCAAAATAAGTTGTTAATAAATGGACAGGTCATTACTTAGGCTGAAATGGGCTTTGGAACAGGCCATAAACCAACCCTCTGGGTTGAATTGGACAGATCAAAATAAACTAAGCTAATAGATAAACGGGGCGTTATTTTCATCGACTAGTTTTGTCACTCTAAACACAACTACTTAAGCCCTCAACTCTAATGTATGTGCATGAAAAGCTTAATTATTTCAACTATCTCAGGTGCAGAGCAAGGCAAGTGGTGAACAGAACCAGTCTAAAGTTGAATCACCAGTAACAGTAGAGCTTGAAGAAACAAAGCAAAACCTCCAGAAAAGTAAAGAAGAAGGAACATTCATGGCGCATTGCCTTCAATCTTTAAAAGAAGAGCTAGAACTAAGAAAAAGAGAGATACAGCAATTGAAGACAAGAGAACTGAAGCAGAAAGTACCGTTGGCGCTGGATAATCCTGAGATTGATGAAGAGCTCAAATTCATCGAGAATCCGTCATCCAAAGTTGAAGCCAGAACACAGTTTCAAGAGGAAGATGACAATGAGATAGAGTTCAAGACAAAGAGGTCTGTTAAATTTGCTAGTACACCTTTACTCACTAGGATCATTGTCAGCAAAGATCATGTAAATAAAGAAATGGAGACTAGTCCTTCACAACTTAAGAAGAAAATGAAAAGGAAAATGAGGCCTTTAATCCCTTTGATTAGTGGATTGTTTTCCAAGAAGAAGGGAAATCAAGAACACTAATATTCATACAAACGGTTCGAGCTCTGGATATGGAGTCATCTTTGTTAAGGAGAATTTTACCCCCATTGTGGGACTTCCCATCACAAATCCAAATATAGTCAGATCCCAATACAGATACCAGACACCAAGCGGGAAACCAAAAAAGATAACCACAAAAGCCATGTTAAGTTTGAATTTAGAATAAGGATAATGGTAGAGGTCTCAGGAAAAGATTTTTACCATTGAATAATTGGTTGTTACTCTTAAGTTTTCTGTTTATTAGGGGAATGTGTTGGTTCATTTGTTTTATAATCAAGACAAAGAGTGCCTGTAAATTAGTTCAATATTCTTTAAATATGCAAAATTGTACACATTGAAGATGTATACAACAACAACATACCAAGTGCAATCACACAAGTGGGGTATGTAGTTGATGTATATATGTGTCAATTGAGAAGAGGATCAACATATTCTTGTTCATTTGTTGTGTATCAAATTTGATGCTTTCCTCTGGCAAATACTCAAATAGACTATCATTTTCAGATACATCAGACTGGAGAGACAGAGAGAGGAAACGATTGCATCTCATGTTCGCTTTCACCAGGAAAACAGACAATTCAATATAAATATATCAGATGACTCAAGTTGATACAGATTGCAATATCAGTCTCAGAGTATTTGATGAAACAGTTCAATGATAAAATAGAGAACATGAGTACCTTGGTCACCTGAAGCAAAACTGGTAAAACAATCAATTTACACCATATCTACTAATGACATCATTCGATGTTCACCAAATCTACTAAAACTACACACAACATGATAAAAAGTTTAAAGGAGGATACCAATGTATCTTGTAAAGCTACAACAAATTCAAGTTGGTTATAACTCAAACGCTATGCAACACTAACAGGTTGAGCTGGCACGTCTCTCTCACTTTTGCACCTGTACAAGCAAAAGTCCTAGATGTCAAGACACAAATATATGTTTTGAAAATGGATGGTTGGGGATCAAGATTGTAAGCAAAATAGATATTCCTCATCAAGTTTTCTCAGTTCCATATTTGTCTCTTGGCCTACATATCTCAGGTGATGCAGTTAAGCCAACACCGCTTCCCTCCCTCTGTTCTTCCGAAGGGTGAATCTTTTTGAACATTAAATACTTTACATGTGATTGAAAAACCTTTTATTTTTTATTCACAAAAAAAAAGTGATTGAGAAGACCATCATCACAATGAGAATACAAGGCAACATGAAATGCCCAAATGCAATTTTAAAAATAATTGCTAGTACCTCCTTAAAGAACAGAAACTACAACTTCGCTGGAGTAATCGAAGTCCAGTCAAGGTAATCTGAGGTTTACCAGCATTTGCTCACTAGCGGTTCACAGAATTATGAATA
This sequence comes from Solanum raphanifolium, assembly GCA_036250405.1. NCBI lineage: Eukaryota > Viridiplantae > Streptophyta > Magnoliopsida > Solanales > Solanaceae > Solanum > Solanum raphanifolium. Next base: position 9,628 of record JAJOOE010021098.1, read on the forward strand.
AAGCAACCCCCAAGACTTTAACTTAGTGGTAAGAGTGCAACGCGTGATGTGAGTGTAGGCATACATCATCGGCTCAAACCTAGTAGTTTAATGGAGACAGGTAGAGGAGCAAGCCCATTATCCATTGAGGTGCACCACTGACCCTCGGAGATTTCTCCTTTATGAAAAGAAAATTCTGAACAAATTGACAATTAATTAATCAAGTTTGGAGCATACCTATTACAATTTGATCGAGAAGCGTAATTATGATTACTGCAATTTGTGCACATCCAGTCCCCATCACGCCATTGCTTTGCCCTGATAAAAACATGCAACAACACAATTTAAAAAATGAGTGTAAAGAATGGTCTCTAGCACTGTACTTAGATGTAGACCGTGATTATTTCATCTGGAGCTAGTCATCTTGCATTATCAGTTTGCAGTTGGTTTTGCCAGTTGCATCGTGATAATACAGATCTGAGACATATTAGATGAAATTGTGCAAACAGAAGATTGGTATATTTTTAATGGGTAATTGCACGAAGATCCCTTAATAATAACGTACAACAAGCCCTGTTAGATTGCTAGAAGCCCTCTATCAGTTGTCTTTCAATGTGGCCATTGAATAGGTAAAATAATTTTCAGCTAAAAAGAGGATAAAGGAAAGGAAACAAACAAACTGAAAATACCCTCAAATCACATCAAACTTCAGACATTTTTATCTTTTTTCAAGACTGGTGTCCGGGCCATTACTCGCACCTCGACAAATTCCACCTGCTACCTCCCACTAGCACAGGTACTGAATAACTCTGTTCTACAAAGCTTAAGCAGATGGGAAGAACAACTGTATTAGGTAACTCAGCCCACTAGCATACCTTATTTTTTGAATTGGTAACTTTAACCTTATCTTTATCTTTTCCCCTTCATTTGCAATTATAGATTTCGAGTTGTAGCTTGTCCATTTTTCTCTTTCTTATTCCTAGTATAAAGATGCCATATATGCCTCACAGCCTATTCATCCTTTTTTACAATTAGAATATGTAATTGTTCCTATTGGAACAAAAAACTCTCGATGATGGCTTGTTGTCCGGCCTCTTAATTTGGTGGTGTTTAGGAACAAAGTTCAACAAAGTTGTTCTCTAATACCAGTAATCCTCAACAACCTGATGTCACTTCAGCAAGGGGAGGGGTATTATCCTGTGATTATTGCACTACTATTTTCCAAAATAAATGATCCTAGTGCTAAGTCAGTTTGAAGGACAAATGTGAGTATCTTCTGCTGCCTCCACTAGTCAGTCTAAATAACCCAGAAGCAAAAGTACATAATAAAATCTTACCCTTTACCAAGGAGTGTAGGTGCTGCTGGTACACGAGGAATCTGCATGTTGGGTTGCAAAGGAAGCACCATTGAATTTTCTCTAGGGAAGATCGTTGGGATTGCAGTTAGTTGATTTCCCCCTGAATCCCCCATCCATTCTGCTCCTGGATAGCTTTGTTGATACCCAAATGTCTAAAAGTTCAAATAAAAGGATGTAAGAATGTCAACCAAACAATCCATGACATCAATTTATTGATATCAATACCAGAAGATGGTTCCTTACATGCCCTGCATTCAGCCTCTTGTTGTCCCAATCATGAACAAGTTCCTCAGATGCTAATCGCTTTGTTCCAAGAGCTTCATTGTGCGAGGGAAGACAGGAGAGATCACACTAGTTCAGTTACACGCACATATTACTGGACTAAAAGCAAACATGTGCAGGTAAAAAGACAGACAAAATTTTCTTTGCCAAAGAGCAACAACATACCCAGTGAAGTCCCACAAAGTGGGGTCTGGGTAGGGAAAAGTGTACACAAACCTTGCCTCTATCTCGTGGAGGTAGAGAAGTTGTTTACGAAAGACCCTTGGCTCAAGTGAAGCAAATCAAAAACATAATGGAAAGGAGAAACAACAGTGAGGAAAACATGACAACTAATAGGAAACCAGTGCCGAGCATACAAGTAAGGAACAGTACCATCAGCAAAATAGTGAGATCACCTACCCAAGCATAATAAACAACATGTGATAACAAATACCAAAGCCAGAAAAATAGCAAGTCCAAGCAACATAACTTACGGCTTCCCTTTAATCTTCCCACTATGTTACAGCAAAAAAATAATTCTTTTTAAATAGAGATTCAGCTCAGAAACATCAACATGTCCAAATTTTTCACATCAGGTTTTCCTCCAAACACAAGTAAAATCAATTGGAAGCCCTTGCTCAATAGATGTTTTGTATGTATAGGTTCCAATGGTTTGGTAGGAACTAAAATGAAACCGGGAAAACTAGTCAAAACTACCCAGCTATAAAGTAGAAATAGTTAAAAAGAGTTCTGCAAGGACAGTGACAGTGACAAGCGAGGGCTGCTCAAGTGTAAGCACCTTCCACCTCCAACCCTGTGGTTGTGGGTTTGAGTAACCAAGGGAGACCAAAGTGGGGAGCTAAGGTGGAGGGTAACAACAAAAATTAAAAATGACAGTGACTGTATAAGCATTCTGATATATATATTTCTTTTGGATAAAGTATAAGCTTGTGATCTATACTCATTAATTTAATGGAGAACCAATGAAAGATTTATGATGTGCAAACCTGTAATAGGGGTACTGGCAAGAGAAGACGATGAAGCTGGAGGTGCAGAAGCATTGCATTTTTTGCACTACAAGAGCAGATGTGCATTCACATGAAACCGCCAGTTAAAAATGCTTTTTGATACATTGGAAGTATTTAATGTTCTATTTGCAAATACCTGAGCTCGAGAAGAGTAGTTGTGAAAGCCACAACTGCAGAGCCAGTCACCATTACGCCATCCATTTGGGACTGGAAGCAGCTGATTCGTTTGGCTTGCATATGGAACTCCAGGAGTTTGCAGCAGTCTATACCGATCAGCAGGAAAGTATTGACCAGCCTCCCCTAGAGACCAGTTAGAGCTCAAGGGAATTTGTTGGAGAGCTCCATGTCCTAAGAACCCAATGTTCAACCTTTGTTCCATACCTCCTTGTGTCCTGGCAAAATAATTTGGATGAGATGGGAGAGATGCTCCAGGGATTGCAATTGCTGGCATTGCTGCTACCTCCTTTGGTTGTCCACATTTTTTGCACTTTTCTCTTGATGCATAATTGTTGTTAGTGCAACCTAATGGAGTATTCCCACACACACGCAATACACATTGCATCCAGGAAGAGGAAACAAGCCAAGAATACGCACGCCAACCCCGCCATCCAAGATGAAAACAGACAGGAGAAAACATAAAAAACTCAACCTAGCTGAAATCAGGTTTCTTATAAAGTTTCACATAACAAATCAATCTCTTAAAATATGATTAATGCATAACAACCTCCACTGTATTTGGTAAACAACAACAACATATCCACTGAAATCTCACAAGTGAGGTCAGGGAAGGTACAATGTATGCAGACCTTACCACCACCTCGTGGACGTAGATAGACTGCTTTCGAAAAACCCTAGGCTCAAGTGCAACAAATTCTGGTATAAAGAAGGAGACAATGAAGAGAATGTAGCAAATAACCAGGAAACAGTGCAAAGGTCTACTAGGGTAGAATAGTAAAAAAACAATAATAAACAATGATAAAAATAAAAAACAAGAACTACAATAACACAACTAATACCATCGCACACACTTGCCACCATAAGCAATACAACACTACAATACCTACTAACCTTCTACCCTAATACGTGCCGTCTATACCCTACCTAGGCTCATATCCTTGGTAACGTGAAGCTACGTCATATCCTGTCTTATCACCTCTCCCCAATAATTCTTCGGCCTACCACTGCCTCTCTTCGTACCCTCTATAACCAACTTCTAACACCTCCTCACTAGTGTGTCTATGCATCTCCTCTTCACATGTGACAAACCATCTTAGTCTCGCTTCCCTCATCTTGTCCACCACTATATCTGGTAAAGACAATTCAAAATAGTCAAGTACTAGTAGCTTTTGGTTTAAAATTTGCTCATGAACATCATTTACATCATTTTTATTTAGTCCATTTGGATTCTATAATTTGCCTAATGACAACATACGCTTATAATGCACCCTATATTCAATCTCATTGTTTGGCTTGTCTTTATAGGTAATTAATTGATGTACAAAGAAACTAAGTGAGTTGGAAAAAAAAAAAAAGAAGAGAAATAACCAGGAAGTGCATAGCTCACCAAAGCCAAAGAGCCAATAATGCAATATGTTGCATGAAACAAATTGGCAAGCAGCCAATTTATATATTACTTTAAAAGCATGAAGTCCATAGAAATGTTGATTGAATTCTTTGCGCTTCATTAAAAAACTTTACAATAGACAAAAAAAATTATTTACTATTTTCCTTATATTTAGTATTTTGAAATCAACTAAAATTATATGTATTAATACTTATTTGAATTAGGTACGAATCCTAATACTTTGGTATTCTTTCAATTGAGATTTTATCTTATGTAAATCTTTTATTTATTTGAATATATGATATGCCTATATAGTACAATTCATGTTATTGTACACAAACAAAACAAAATCAAAGTTGGTTTTTAGTAGTAGTTCATGAGACCTCATGGAAATTCGGGTCTCTTTCAATTTGGTTTCCAAAGCACTCTATTTTTCTGTAAGTATCAGCATCTCATATTGGCTTTACAAAGGTTGGATGCTAAATTTTGTATTTATCTATTAAGAATGTGTTTTGTTCTCATATTTACATATATCCTAAAGCATGCTTGTAGGAGGGTTTTTTAGGTTAGTAACTATCAATTGATAATACTCCCATCTGTTTCTATTGTTTGTCTTACTTTTATTAATAGGGAATACCTCTTTTCTTTATTTGAAACTCTTTAATTCTAACTTTCCGCATGACATGTTTAAGACCACAAGATTAAACATTTAGTACATTCTACATATATTAAGTTTAAGACCACACTACCAAAAATGATCTTTAGCAGCAATTAATTAACGACAATAGCTTAATTGCCGCTAAATATGTCTTTTTAGAGGCAAGTAGCACTTTATGTAAATGTTCCTAAAGCCTAAAGCCTATAGCGACATTGGATCCAATGACAATTAACTAATGTTGGTAAAACCTTTAGCACTCCTTGTAAATGTGCATATTTATTGCCGCTAAAAGTTATTTTTGTTGTAGTGCCACAAGCTTCAAAAGTTTTTTTTTTACTTTTTTAAAGTTCGCAAAACTAGACAAAGAAATTGAAACAGAAGGAGTATATCACTAATTAACAATCAAAAGAATTCAAATTCATTAACAATTAAATTTAAACATTTGATGTGTTATCTTCATTAAACTAAAGGAACACATAATCTTCAAAATTGTTTTACTATTGTTGAAGAGTTCCACATTAGTATTTGAGAAAAATACACTTCAAAGTACTTTAAAAATGTTAGGCCAAATATTAATTGTTATTCAAAAGTTTTAAAAAAATTAATTGGTCAAACACAAATTGTTTCTCATCAACAATGGAAGGGGGGATTAAATGATGTGGGGAAAAGAAGGGTGGTGAGGAACTAGATAGACCAATGGAAGGCTGATATTATATGCCTACAGGAAACAAAATTACATGGGGGGTTTACAGGATAGCATTAAACAAATATGGGGAGGAAGATGGATCAGATTTGCATGTCTTGAGGCAAATGGAACTATAGAGGGATAGCTGGGTGTGGAAGGGAGAGATACTACAAGTTGTTGCTTATACTCTAACATGCAGTTTTGAGGCTTTACTTCAAAATTTCAACTGCCACATCTCAGGGTTTACGCACCAAATTGTATGGTGGAAAGGAGGGAGGTGCGGAATGAATTAGGAATGATCAGAGAATTAATGGAGGGGCCTTGGGCAATTTGTGGAGATTTTAATATGTGCGGGTTCTCCTCAGAAAAAAGAAACTGTCAAAGAAGATCTTTTGCCATGATTGAGTTCTCTGATACTATTGAGGACCTAGAACTTACAGATTTGCCACTTGAAGGAAGTCAGTACACATGGTTCAAAGGAGATACACATACAACAACATCCATAATAGACCGGATACTTTTCACTTCTGGCTGGAGTGATCAATTTAACAACATGAAGCAGACTACATTCCAAAGAATGACCTCGGATCACGTCCCAGTAGCTCTATTTTGTCGACCTTGGGAACATAGTAAATCACATTTCAAGTTTGAGATCTGGTGGTTGAACACAGAAGGCTTTAGTGAGAAAATTCTGATGGTTACACTATGGGTTTCTTTATCAAATGTTGGCAAATTCTAAACAGGACATCAAGGAGGCCTTCCACAATTTCTATGAGCAAGAAATGTTTGAGAAAAGTTTCAATGCTACCTATATTGCATTGATCCCAAAGAAGAAAGGAGCAAAGGAACTTAAAGACTTTAGACCAATAAGCTTGATAGGCAGTTTCTATAAGTTGTTGTCTAAAGTTTCAACAGAAAGAATCAAAAGGGTGATGTACAAACCGGTAGACTCTCAACAGATGGCTTTCATCAAAGCAAGACAAATCATGGGTGTGGTGTTAATAGCAAATGAAGCAATAGACTCTAGATTGGATCGAAAGAAACTAGGCATCCTATGCAAAATGGACATTGAGAAAGCTTATGATCATGCTAACAGGGGTTCCTTCTCAATATACTCAAGAAAATGGGATTTGGAGAAAAGTGGATTAGATGGATACATTTTTGCATTTGAACATTGAAGTTCTCTTTCCTCATTAATGATGCTCCTCAAGGTTTTTTTGAAGCTCAAAGAGGAATTAGACAAGGGGATCCCTTATCCTCATTCCTTTTTATTCTTGCCATGGAGGGACTTAACAACATGATCAAGACAGCTAAAACAAATAGGTTGGATCACAGGATTTGAAGTGTCTACAAACATTGAGAAGAGTCGGGAGGTAACACATCTCCAATATGCAGATAACACTTTGATTTTTTGTGATGCGGATGAGGGACAACTAAGGTACCTCAGCGTCATTCTAGTGCTTTTGAAGGTCTGTCACGTCCTCACATCAATTGGGGAAAGAGCCATTTATAACCCATAAACTTGGTCTCTAATATGGAGCTTATGGCCTCTGTGCTACGAGGTGAGGTGGGAACACTGCCTGTTGTCTACCTGGGATGCCACTGGGGCAAAATCACAATCCAAAGAAATTTGGAATTCTATCTTGGAGAAATGTGAGAAGAAGTTGGTCAGATGGAAAGCACAATATTTATCAATGGCGGGTACGCTCACCTATGTTGCGCGGACTCTTCATATTTGCAGGCGAACCCGTCTCGACGCGACACTGGTGCGGGTGCGGGGTGCGTGTCGAATTCGGTCAATCTGATCCGGACACTTTGACCGAAGCCGAGAAAAGATTTGGGGAAGAAAAAATTAGTTTCCGGCGACGTAAAGAGGACAAAGCTTGAAAAAGTACAGAGAATAGAAGAAAGAAGAGAAAATCAGTTTCTGGCTCTGGTGCCGCGACGTAAAGAAGACAAAGTTGAAAAAGTAAAGAGAAGAAAGAAGAGTTTTTTTCTTCAAAAAGTAAAGGAAATAGAGAGTCTTTTTTTTAATCTTTCTTGAAAATATATGTACACAATACATATACCCTTGAAAAAAAGAAAGATCAAAAAGTCTTCAAGTAAAGTAGTGTCAGAAAAAGAAACGTCCCATTAGCCATCAGCCATCAGCCATCAGCCATCAGCCATCAGCCATCAGCCATCAGCCATCAACTATAAAGTTTTTTCAGTTGGAAATATTATATATATATATATATATATATATATAGATAGATATTTAATTTTTTGACAATCAATTTTAAAATTTTAAAATAATGATGGAGATATCTAAAAAAATTTAACTTCATATTTCTTATTTAATTGTTTAGCATTCAGTTTTTGAATTTTAAAATTTTAATTGTCAAAATAAAATTTTAATTTTAAGAAAATAAAAGCAAATAAGATATTTATTTAACGTAAACTAAACAATAGTTAGTGTGTTTTTTTAAAAGAAATAATT